>QJPP01000287.1:600000-899159 GCA_003996215.1 Jaltomata sinuosa
CAAATCGTCCATTCATAAATACGTAACACTTTTGAATCAAACTCCACACTCTTACCGTCTTACGTGAGGGATTTTGGGGAATGGGGGATAAGTTTTTGTTGGGAGTTGTAAATAGAGGGTACGACCTTTTTTTAACTTAAACTCATTTATGTATTTAAAAGTATCTTTTTTAGGAATTCATAAACTTAAAATTCTGGATGCGATTTTTAATTTAAACTCGTTTATATATTCAAAAGTACCTTTCTTAAAAATTCATAAACTTAAAATTCTGGATGCGTCGCTGGGCAATTGGAAAATGGAGTCACTTTATTTGTTTTTTGGTTGAGAAAAGTTAGGGGGAAGAAAAAGGGAAAACAAAAACGTGAGAGTTATAGTTTTGGGTCAGGATCTTTTCTTTTTTTAAGCTTTTCTTGTTACTTGTTTTACAGGGTGTGTATATATATTATAATGTTAACTAATTATTTTATACTAATAAAATATAGAAAAAATGAAATGGCTAGTCTAAAAATAAATATGTAATTAAGGAAATACTAAAATTTCTATTTAGCTTATTTATTATAAAAGAAATTAAAAGAAATTAAAAAATTATTAAAATTACTAGCTTATTACTATGCAAGTTCAACGCATGCATAATTGAATATCATTATACAAGTTCACTATAATCATATTTTGTTTTTAAAATGACTAATTAAATTATATTTTCTCTAGGGTGAGATGCGAGACACAAGAGGTCGGTATTATAAATACAAAAATAATTATAAGTTAAAATCAGTTATAAATTGATCATCCCTAAGATATGATTTTAACTTATAAACACTTTTGATTTGATAAAGTATTTTATTATTTTTTCTAATTCTCAAAATATTTTTTCAAAATAAAACGTTTAACTTTTTCTTTGCTCTGTATCCGTCATTTCTTTTTCTTTTTTTTTTTTTCACCAATACTTTTAAATTTATAAAAAAAATTACAAAAAATTTAAAAATATTTTATCATTCTTGTAAAAAGAGAATTTATATAACATTTTTTTATCAAACACATCAATTGCTTACTAATAGTTTCAATATTTCAATTCAAACGCATAACCCAAATTTAATTTTTATTTCTAAAGTCTGGTACAATTTTTTGAGGTGTAATTTCTATTATTTTCTATATCATTTTAGTGTCCAATTTTTTTTTGTGTTGTATATTTAAGGATTGGATGAAACTTTTTTGATGTTCAGTTAAGTCCTTTATTTTCACTAATTTTCGTCCAATCTAAGAGATAAGAGTTCAATACGTATTTTACAAAAATGTTAAACTTTTAGCAAACATAACGAACCAAAACTACTAAATGCATACTTGAGGGATTATTTTGAACACACTCTCAAACATAAGGATCATTTTTGTCATTTTCTCGTTCATCATCAATAGCTGTTAGCCTGTTACTTTGACGTTCCTTCAAGCTTGTTTAAACATAAATTAACAAAATCATTGATCTCTTTCTTGATCCTCCCCTTCTTCTCAAGTTTCTTCCTGACTATGTCAACGGTAGTACGATCAAGTTGACGAGAGGGTGATGGTAATCACTCTCCACTTCCAACTCTAAAGTTGCGAGTTCGAGTTACCAAGGAACCAAAAAAGGTTAGAACTCCTAGAAAAGGGCAAAAAAAATAGTTGGTTGACCTGAGGGTACTAGGAGCACCATACAGTCCATTGCAACGTCGTTTCCAATACTGATTGTAGCAGCTATTAGCACAACAACTTAGAAGATACTACTGCTATTTACGTGACCCGAAAATTCTAAAACTAAAGAAAAGGAAAATAAACAAGTGAAAAGCAAGAATACTCGGGATTTTCACTAGCGAAAAATAAAATACTATGAAGAGCCTAGTCTGTACTTGCATCAATTGTAACCCTGTTTGGACAAACACCAAAGTCTTCATGTGACTACCAAACCTATCTACCAGCAACACATAAACCCAGCTCAAATGGATGATATAATTCAGAAAAAAATAAACAATGCTCCAAAAAGAAAAAGAAAAAGGAAAAGGAAAACAGAAAAGAGCTATACTTCTAGCACTAGTCCACGATGTTAATTCCTATAAGCCATCCAAGAATCCCCATGTCATAAGACTTGCTGAGCACTTCTGATAACTTAAGGAGGATACAACTAACCATCATAGTCCCCCTCGTAGAACTTGTTTTCTGGATAGAAGACAGCTACAACTTGGTTGCCACCAAATTTTCTTCCATTCAAACTTTGCCGAGCTTTGCTGGCACTTTCGACGTCTCCATACTCCAAAAATACCTGAAAGGTACTCAATTGATTTAGCAATTCACCACATTTTAGAAGTGAAAAACAAGCCATTGACAAAGAATCAATCCAACAGATTGGACCCCTTCATTCGAGAAGTTATAACTAGTTGTACTGAAAAGCCTCTTCATAAAAATTACAAGCTATTTTTAGATGATCATTACAAAGAACGTTAGATCCAAGTTGTATCACTTTCCTTGTAACATATACAGGATCACTATTAACAACTTATAAACTTAAAATGACCCAGTCCAAGAAATCTGCAGGTATATAATTTTACCTTTCCGACCCCTGGTGCATGCTCACCATTAGGACTTGGACGTGGAATAACAACATTCACCAGTGAACCTGCAGAATATATATCAAAGTGTAAAGAGTTTTAGTAAGTATTGCAGCAGTATGTTAAGCCATATGCTTAGCACAACAAGGAAAAAACGATCGTATTTAACTACCCACCAAATTTCCCACATTCAGTTCTCATGTCTTCCAAAATATCTTGATAGTCATCATCATTACTGAGCTCATCTACCTCAACAACTTGTGTTAAGCACAAGACCTTTGTGGCTAATGCACCAGGTTGTAACATAAGTCTCTGCAAAAAAAAACATGCATCAAGGGGTGAGCAGCGAAATCGTTGCTAAGTAGTTGAAAATTGAATTAGAGAGCACAGAAATGTCTCACCTGCAAAGCTATCTGCTGTTGTGCATGCAACAATACACTCTCTTGTTCAGGTTTAGGTTGTGTTGTACCCTGGTTAGCACGCCTAACAGTAAGGGTTTTATCACCCATCTTAATCCCATTGAGAGCTGCACAAGCAATATCAGTAACGGAAACATCCTGATACACACAAAAGGCATAGCCTTTTGAATTCCCAGTTTCTCTATCTTTGACCAAATCAAATCCTCTAAGTGGACCAAAAGACTCTAAAAGCTCTCTAATCTGTGCTTCTGTGAAGTAGTAGGGCAAACCACCAACAAAAATACGATCAGGGCCTTCAAGCCCTCCTGCAGAACCTGGAGATAATCCAACAGCTGCCAGGTTGAGGTTTGGGTTTGGTTGGCTAGGACCAAGAGTAGCAGCCAGAGAAGGGTTGTAATCACTGGGTCTTCTGACCTTACAAGGTGCACCCTGGACAAAAAAGAACAAGCACAGAGCAGTCAGTTAAAAGTAAGGACATGTACTTGATATTGATGCAACAGGAAAAAATGAGATACGTTGATAACTTATTATCCAATAACATCTGATAAGCTCCAGTAATGATGATAAATGAATAACAGAAAAACAAAAGAGAAGAAACAGGTTTGAGGATATCCAGCTCTTATAACGGGAAGGGGATGAAAGGTGTTGCGCCCAAAATTTTCTTGGACTAAACAAGACTCAAGGGACAGAGAATAGTTGCATATCCCTAAACTAAAATTTTCTACATCCTTGCTTTCTCCCCAATGGATAAACCACCTACAACTATAAGAGGTTTAAAGTATACCTTCTTTAAAACTTTATAACTACTTGATCAGCTATTACACATTCAGGTACCTCAAATATGATGCCATCCAATGCCATGGCATTACTAGCTTCCTCTACAGATCTCATTTCAACAAAAGCAAACTTCTTCTCATAGTTTATATAGACATTGACAACAGCATCACCTGAAAAGTCCAACAAGACTCTGAGCATCTGAAAGGTAAATTGAGTTGTACTTATATGACAAAGGAGAACAAATTTAAACTAACCTGGACCAGCTGTATTTCCTCCAATTGCAGACATAACATGACTAAAGAAGGTCGCAACAGACTGTATGAAAATCAGTGTGTCAAGACAAATATGTATGAGAGCAATGTCAGAGATAGGTCATAGAAAATCAACTTTAAACATGAAGACAAAATGTAGTAATAATCTTTTTGATAACGTGCGATCACACAAAAGTTATAGTTATCAGAATTATCAGTAGTAGTGACCAACATATTTCATCTTTAGAATACAGGAAGACAAGCTTGGTTTTGATAAACTTAGATGTATTTCTATTATTAAATTAAAAGAGACTTTGGCCTCTATAATACAAAACTGAAGCTAGAGTCAAAAAAACAATAGAAAGTTGAAAGTTGTTGACCAAAAAATAGTATATATATATATCATAAAAGAAATGAAACTACATGCAAGAAAAAAATTCTAAACTGGAGAGTATTCTGTAGTTTGTTTCAAAAAATAAACATTATATGGAATGTCAAAGAGATCAACTACTTCATGAGATTGATGGGGGGTGGTCTAATACCTGTTCATTCGAAGTAGCAGGAAGTCCGCCGACATAAACTCGTCGAGCATGCCTAGTAGCCTGAAAACACAAGTTATGAAATACTTCAGGTAAAGAGAGGAACTCATACGCACCATAAGCTTACTAACGAATTACGAACCTGCTGTGTCATTGCCTGGACTGGCATAACAGGAAGAGCTCCAAACTGCCACAACCCCAACAGAGAACAAATATATGAGACTCTTGAAAAAAGCATTGAATCCATACAGCTAAAAAAGGGAGTGTTGAAAATACCTGGCCCGATGCTAAAGGAAACACGTTAGGAAACATTCCAGGAATTGCTGGGTTGGTCCCAGGAACTTGACCTGCAGAGATAACCAAGATGCAGTTGAAAATGACATCATAACATACTTTAAACAATATGAGAGTGAGTCTTTACATGAACAATTCCCTTTTTAAATGATTTTGAAAGAATAAATGAATTTTGTACTCAGAAATCTAAGTAAAAGAATATAAGGAGTGGAAATTTTACAGTGTATTCAGAAAATATTTCTAACTACCAAACAGGCAATTCCTGGATGAAGATGAACAAGACCTGTATTGGTTCTTCCTTGTACATAAAAGCTACAGAAGTCGGCTCACAGCCATTGTCAGCACAGTGGGGCAAGTAGCCCAACATTGCCTTCTTAGAACATAAGACAAGACATACAAAACAAACAAACAAACACCAGACAAAACAAGAAACCAAAAACCCTCAGTTTCGGAATTACTTCACCAAGTAAACAATAAAGAAAACAAAACATCCAATCTATTCCATGACTCAATACCAATAAAGATAGAAGTTAAAGAACAAATAGCTTACCAAAACGTAACCATGCATTTTGATATGAACTTCCACACTATGTCGAAGAAAAATGTGGCGGTTATCAACATCTAAGTTGCTCGGACTCGGGTGCGGGTGTCCAATACGAGTGCGGATCTAGAGGTCGGATCCTTTATGATTTAAATTTTAAGATTCGAGGATATGGATCCAAAGATGGATACGGGTACGGGGATTCGGTTAAAAATAATTCAAATATCTAAAAATAGAGTTATAAAACCTAAATAATGAGATATTATGTGGAAAACTTGATAAGAAAATATTGATCCAGAGGAGAATCTTGGAAGCTGATAAAAGGAAAAGGAGTGACATAGAAATTTCTATATACAAGGTATTCCATTTCCTTCAATTTCACCTTAGCTTTTGTTTTGAGTACAAAAATCATTGAATCTATTCAAAATTTCACTGTCGATTTTGGTCAAAGTACCCAAAATCAATTGACTAAATCGGGTACGGATCCCACACCTACACTCATGTCATGTCGACACGGGTGCGGCACCGAAAGTGAAGAGTCCGAGCAACTTAGATCAACATTATTTCAGATGTAACCTTAATGATGAAACTAGTACCTGTAGCAGCTGTAACTGTAGCGCCAGGTAAGATTGCAGTGGTAGGAGGTGCCATATCAAAACCACTAATCCTTTTGCTGAAAAAATACAAATTAATAACAAAATAAAGTGACTAAAACCTGACTGCTAATATAACATTTAATGATCCACATAACATTGGCCATCCAATTAGTTCTTGGGACATACAAAAAAAAAAATTAAACACATATAAGGTAAAATTTGCCAGTTCCTTAACAGGGCCAAATGGGAATCAAGGAAAATGTACAACTAAGTTTCTTTTGTTCAGTACATAAATACCACTAAATCCCACTATTTTAATGTGGTGTGTGCGCATGACAGGACAAGAACAAGGGAAAGTGCTTCACTCCGAGCACTGAAAGGAAAAAGAATCACTGTTTTCAAGATGACCATTTACAACAAATTTGACCAGTTGTGTTCTATTAAAGTTTCATAAATCGCAGCGTGTGTTACAAGATACACAGCAGTTGCAAATATGTTCCAGAAGTAGATAGATGCAAAATACATGGAAAGCATGTCATTTGACCTAAAAAAAAGTCAAGACGTAAACCAATGCAGGTTTGAGAATAAGAATCTAACTTTTCTACAATGCAACTGATCAGGTGATTTGTCTGATGCAAGTCCCATGGACACATGCTATGACCATCACCAGCTTAACCAAATACTGGAATATGCTAGTCTTTCAAAGACTAAGTCCTCAGTGAGATGTATGCCAGTACTATCCAATTCTCCAAGAAACAAAAATCAGCAAAAGCAGACTATTTATATAATGAATAAAGCAAACCAAGGAGACATAAATTGCCCAGTGTGATCTCAAAAGCACCAAACATAAGCATCTGTCAACCGTGTAAAGTACGCAGTGATAGAATGGAGCGTAAAAACCAAAGGAGAAGGGAGCTAAAAACCAAAGGAGAAAAAGAAACCTCTGGGCCGATTCCTCTCCAGAAATAGTGAAAGAATCTCAGATCAATTTAAGTTTTTGTAATAAACAATCTTTTCGTAATCAAATATTAAATCACATAAAGCAAAAGGCTAAAATAAGAAAATCTCCATGTAACATTTTAGTGCACTTCTATTTAAAGATTGGATATTTGTTATTTAATTCCAGCCTGACAGATCAAGGAATCCTATATAGGTTCGACAAATTTACAGTAAATTAATATTTACAAGGTACAGCCAACTACAAACTGAAGTTCAAATAGAAAAAGCCTGTCTTAAGTGACTATTAGGAATTAAAAAGAGAGAATATAAAATGGAAATGCTCCAGTGAGAAGATCTATGAGCAGACAACTAACCTCTTGGATCGAGAACGCGATCGAGACCTTGATCTATGCTCTGATCTACCCTTGGAGCGAGACCTGTGTCTATGCCGACTCTCTCTATCTTTGTCATGATCTCTTTGCCTTTAAGCAAAATCATATGAATATCAAACTCAAAATGATGCATGTTTACGCTGCCACTCAACAACGATTGAAATTTAAAGATGATAAAACATGATCCTCAAGTCTGAATCCAACTCATAACAGCAACATAAAGCCAAATTGAAATCACTAAAGCAATATAAATACTAAATTCGAAAAGTGCTATAGCTCTTACTGGTCATAATCTCGAGTTTGATGACGTTCATCATCATCTCTATCTCTGGTCCTCTCCCTCTCCCTTCTGTCACTCCGATCCCTATGATGATCTCTGTGATGACGATCACGGTCCTTCTCCCTCTCTCGGTCCCTGTCCTTGTCTTTGTCTCTTTCCCTACCCCGGTCCCGGTCCCGGTCTTTGTCTCTATCCCTGTCCCGGTCCCTATCACGCCCTTTGTCCCTATCCTTTTCCCTGCTTCTTGATGAGTCCCTATCTTTTTCATACTCACGAGAACTATGCTGAAAGGGGCACACAAATTAAAAAAATAAGCAACTGAAGGAAACTAGAAGATATGTGAATATAAAACTAAAGATGGAAAGGAATTACATTTTTTTTAGATAGATGGAAAAGGAATCTATATATATATATATATATAAAAGAGGATCTTAAGTATATATATAAAAGAGGATCTTAAGTATGCCTACGTGGCAGGCCTCATAATCCAGGATTCACATTTTCCTTTTTCCTCAGATTTTCGGGCTTCTTGGTTCTTTTTTGCCATTTAATTATCTGCTATATTACAAAGAAATTTAACCGTCACTTTAAAATTCCCAGGGGTTGTGACCTTTCCATCTCCTGTAGCGTTACATCTCCTTTGAAAAATAAACCTTCTAAAGGAGAGATCTTCCGTGATTAGAGTTTCGCATACATCACAAACCGCATCTTTTGCCTGTGAAGATGGGTCATTCCAAGAACTTCGTCCATCTTTTCCGTGAATGGTATCTTTTTCCACCCCTTTTCTTTTCTATTTGTTTGATTAAATCTCAAGTAATAGATGATAACAATCCGTTCTATTGCTATCTGGGATTCTTAATTTCTTTTTTCTTTCTGGAACTTTACCATGACATTCACTTATTTTTATTTTTCTCTCATGGATACTTTGACCCACTTCGATTTAAATGGTGTCAAAACGTGAAATTAAAAATAAAAACTAGAGAAGTATTGTTTCTGGGATTATAAAGAAGATGAAAGACAGAGATCTGATGAACTTTTAATTGAATTATTTGAGAAAATTTGATGGTTGCCATTGTTTGTATTAACTCGATGATTTCTTGCGGCAATTGAAATTTTTCAATCAATAGTATGTAAGTCTTTATCTATCTCAAATGTTTGTTCGCCTGTTTAATTTTCTTTTTGATTATCTTAGATACTTTAAAGATATTGCTAGAAATGTCAGTTCAAATATTAATTTTTAATAAGTTAATGTTATCTTATGTTGTTCGGACTTCAAAAATGCTAACGGGTGCGTGTCAGATTCTCCAAAATTAGTGTATTTTTGGAGAATCTGATACGGGTTCGGCATCGAAAGTGCAGAGTCCACACAACTTCGATGTTATCTACTTGGTTATTCTCCCTAATATATTGTGCTTTGCTAATGCTTATATTTATGGGGCTACACTAGGTATGTTGTTGTTGCTAACGCTTATATTGGTAAAATACAATTTAATAGCACTCAGTGTCATGTTATTATAGGAATTTGATCTGTATAGTGTTTGATTAAGTTCTGGAAGCTCTTGCTTGGATTCTCAAATATTATGTTTGGCGTATACGAATTTGAACTTTATGATTGTGAGTTTGATCAATTCCCTAATTTCGTGACATATAGATGTTTTTTGCCTTAATTGAACCAAATTTTACGTTTAAGCTAAAAGTGGTGTTGAAATTGTAGTATAATTTATACCGTATTCATTACAGCTTGCTCAAGAGATTGGATTTCCCAGAGATCAAGTTCAGCTTATACTTTATGTGATATATGAGGTAAGATTCTGAAACCTTTGTGTGTAGAATGTTGATTTGGTCTTTTAAAAGCTTTTTTTATATATGAAAGAAGTCCACTTGCTCCTCCTCTTTTCCAACTACAAATGCTTATAATTAGAAAAATCAATTGTTATTACTCCTTTTCTTTTCTTTTTGGTTGCCTATTATTCAAATTATTTGATGTCCAAATTAAGGCTAATTAGATAAACCTCTAGAGAAAGGCTCACAGATATAGATCGATATTTGGATTCATGTGCAGGAAAACATCAGACAAGCAAAAGTAAATTGCTTGAGCAAAAAGCATGCTAACTTGGTGAATCATAATTTTTACCCAAGTCTATGTTGAATTTAGGGTCACATTTTACACAAAGCTACTGCAGGGGCATCAAGTCCATGTTGCTATTCTTGGATCTAGAGGATGGTATCTTTGGTGAAATAATTTCTTAAATGTCTTACTTCATATGTCTTTTGCTTTAGGATGCTAGAATGTTCCCCAATGTAGTCATGTTTTGTAGTGTGTTGAAAATCTTAGTTCTGACATTGTTGCTTCACTAACTGCCACCTTTTGTCAATGAAATGGCTTTAGTTTGGAGAGTGTCTAACTGATCTTCCTCTTGTCATTTACCATCTTAACACAGTACGCATTTGTAGCATGAGACAATAAGGAGAAAAGAAGCTTGAGGTGGTCAACTGCTGGTTCTCACATGGACTCAACAATGAAAAATCGAGGTGGAGTGAGCACGAAGGTGTCAACCTTGAGTAAATCACCAAACAAGAGATGCTAGCATTGATATCAGAAAAACAACATTGAGTGGTTAAAGCATAGTTCGATTAGCTTCTAGCTCAGTAACAAGAGAGAGGTTGGCATCAGAGAACAAATCAAATGACAAAGTGAATACCATTGATTCGTCGAGAATCTACATCCAGGACTGGTAGACAAGAAGCTATCAACTCAATCTAGAGATTGAAGAATGGGAGAATGACCCAAACAGATAAGAGATACTGGCGTTAGGCCTCAGAGCTCCAATTTATGAATCACTGGAAGGAAATACTGGTGATACACTGAGAGATACTGGGAATTCTATGAAGAAGTGCACCTGGACTATAGAGCTGCTCACCCACTAAAAAGAGAAGAGGTCGGGGAGGATTCATTCACTTCGTTATCCTTCCCATGGACACCTCCTTCCTCTTGCTTATGCTTTCGTTTGAGTGTTGCTTGGCTGAAGAAGCCGGTTAACTAATCTTTATAAGAATGGAATTCCTATGTTTGAAGTAGCAGGATCAAAGAGATGGAAAACAGTTCATTACCTTCACTTCTATTGAAATTGCCAAAGAAAATGTACACTGGTTGAATGGGGTTATTGGGCAATTTCTTCCTCTCCATATCAAAGAAAAATTTCCTTCGATTATAAACACTCTCCTATCTGAACACATACAATTAGATGCTGAATTAATTTTTTTTCCTTTTTCTTCTATTGTTTTTCTTATCACTCTTGAAATTTTTATTCCTTGTATGGTTAGAGATTCTAGCATTTCGGTAATAGTACTGAGCTCTTTGTTTATAAATTCAGGAAAATTGGGACAATAACATCTACTCCTTTAACAATGATGTGCATGGTCCGGGAAAAACTATGTGCGTGAGAAAAATATTTTATTTTTTCAAGTGAGGGTTTTTACAGGTTTTTCTATAAATAATTTCCTATCATTTTTTCGTAGCAAAACAAAGCTATACTTCATATTAAGCAAATAGATTTAGTTGTTGGATATACAGTTTGATGTAAAATCTAATTGATGCTCCATTAAGTATTATCATTCTTCAAAAAGGTAGATTAAATTTATGCTCTTTGAAAACTATGATCTTCATCCATGAGTTTTTGGTTGACTATGAAATTTCCGTATATGCAAACTAAGACCATAAGGGTATTGAAGTTAGATTAATCGCATTTTCTTTACACGTACTTATGAAATTTAATTAAAACCTATGAATACTTTCATCTTGCCTATTCAGTTCTCCAATTGATTTTTGAACAATAACAATTTTCTTATGAATGAACAAATGACGTTTGTGTATGAGTTGATGCTAACACGTACTTGAGAAAAGCAAGCTGGGGATCAGAAGTGCATATACCACTAGTAGAATAATGGTTGTCACTTAGACAGAAATCATTTCTGTATTTCAGGTAATTCCGACTGTTGCGGTGGATCTCCAGGTTATTTTATCGGTCGAGAAAGAGAGAGAGAATTTGAGTACCTGAGGTTTGGAGTCGGTGTAATCGTCATCGGGATGGCTGCTTCTGGATTTGGGAAGGGGAGAAGTGCCGTAATTGTCTATGTCTTCTCCATTGCCTTCGTACTCCGTCATCCTCACCTTCTCTAGCTTTCTCTGATCTCTTCTACTGACGAATTCTCCTTTGCTTCGCCTCTCTGTTGTTGATGGAGTCTCACAGTTCAACAACAGAATAAACTAGGGCTCCAAATTGGTCTAAGCGCAATTGGTGTGTGGAATGTTGTTTACTTTTATTTACTAAATTGTATTGTATTGTTTAATTTACGTAATAAATATAATATTTAAATATATTGTAGTATAACTTTTTATGTTAGGTAATGTTATATATCAGCCATCTAAAAGATAAAATTTACAAAAGAAAATAAGGTACAAATAGAGTTATCATGAAAAGGTAACTTAATGGATAAAATTAAAATAAATTATTATTCTGTGGGGTCCATGATTAAGTCCGGCACCGACACCGGTATCGGGACTTTTGAACCGATATTAACCTGAATCGAAAAGGTACCGGAGTCATCTTCCGCCGGTTGGCCGAGAACCGGGACGGTACCGGTACCGGTAGTACCGGGAATTTATCCCTTTTCGTCCTGGACCGGACCGAGACCGGACCGGTATACCGAGTCCCGCTCTCTTTTTTTTTAATTTTAATTAAATTAAAATTTGATTATTTATAATTGAAAAGGTTTCAAAATATATAAGTTATTTTATATTTCTTTTAAAAGTATAACTTAATAAATTAGACTTTTTTTAGAGTTTAAATTTTAAACTCTAAAAGTTTAAAACTTTAAATTTCAAATTTTAAACTCTTAAAAACTTTTCAAACTCTTAAGTCTTAAGTCTTAAGTTTTAAAAGTTTAAATTTAAATTTTTAAACTATAGCTAACTTAATAACTTACTTACTTAAGTTTGAAACTTTTTAAACTATATCAAACTTTCATTTTTTAAATTTTAAATTGTAACTTAAGTTTGAAACATTTAAAAATTAAAATATATAAAAAAGACTTGTATTAAATTGAAGACAATAATTAAAAAAAATTAAGGCGAATAGCCTGTAATTTTATTCATAAAAATTAAATAATACAATTTGTATTACAAATATTAGAAGAGGACCTAATCTACGCAGCCACCTTCTAGGAAGGGTTCTGTTTGAATTAGGCCTCGAACTATCATACTAATATTTGAATCCTTGAAAATAGTCTTGACGTAGAGTTTCTAACAATTCTCTGGTAACATTTTCTGGAAGTGGTTGTTGTGCTTGATCCTCCAATGCATCCATGCCGTCTTCACTAGAATTTACCAAATTATTATCTATATCATATTCAAATTGGGCAGGTACACTAGGACGCCCATAATTCCTTCGCTCGGCATTGATTCAATCTCTAAACAATACCTATATCTCCAAGCTGTCTGATGCTAATGAATACCTTTGCTCCCCAATTTGATATTTTGCTGCACTAAAAGCGCCCTCCGAAGCTACTGAAGATGCTTGAATAGCTAGCAAATCTCGAACCACCAGTTGAAGTTTTGGAAATGACCTGCCGCAAGTCTTCCACCATTTCAAAAGTTGAGGTTTGCCTTGTGCATCCTTAATGCTTTCCATTCCCTGATTAAAATATTCATCAAAACCATTTCTTTCATTAGAAGTAAGACCAAGATAATTTTCCATCATATCATCAATATCATCTTCATTTGAATATCTACGCCTAGAACTTGAAGGTTCTACATTACGTACTTCATCATTTATTCTACTAGAATTATACAAGTCATACAATTTTCTAGCTTCAATTCTTATGCTATCTTTAACATCGGACAAACTAGGTATTTTGCCCTCTTCGGCAACTTCGTCACCTTGGATACTTTGCTGATATATAATCTCTAAAATATCTAAATTTGAATATATTCTTTCAACCATTCGTGCTGCACCTATTTCTTTGTAAGTTGGGTTTAATAAATAAGCAGTTAAATAAATTTGAGGAATAGGAATAAAATATTTTCTAAATTTTTTAATCATTGCATTAATAGAATCTTTAAACCGTGGAATATTTTTGTATTGAAAAAATTTATCAGAAATAGCACATATATTTGGTAAAACTGAACAAGTAGTTGAATAATAAAGTCCAGATATTTATTTTGTAGCTAAATAAAAAACTTTTAAAAATTCTTTAAATTCATATACTTCATTTCAATCAGTGTCAGTAATTCTATAATCATTATCTGAATTGTGAGCATTCCAAACCATTTGTAAAGGCTTTCTATATTCATAAGCAACTTTAAGCATTTCATATAAAGAATTTCATCTAGTAGACACTGTTTTTGAAATTTTTCTAGGGGGGAGTTCTAATTCACGACACCGATTTTCAAACTCTACACGTCTAGACTTTACTTGACATTTAAAAATAAAATGGCATGCAGCCTCACATTTTATACAACCATTATTATACATTGCTATACCATCTCTAACAATTAAATTATATATGTGTGCAGCACACCTAATATGAAAACCGTCATTATAAATAGGGCAAATTATCGATTTTAGTTTATCAATAGCATTTGTATTATTAGAAGCATTATCAAGGGTGACACTAATTACTTTATTACAAATTCCATAAAATTGTAAAACATCTATAATAGTTTGAGCTATGTAACTACCGGTTTTCAGCATTTCACAACATTTATAACCTAAAATTCTTTTTTGCATGTTTCAATTTTCATCAATCCAATGACCAGTAATAGTGAAATAATCGTTACCATTAGGACTACGACCCATATCAGAAGTGATAGCCCTTCTACAAGTATTATAGTTAAATAAACAACGAAGATATTGTACATGTTGTCCTTGATAATCAAAAATAGCTTTTTTAATAGTATTTCTTGAAGAACCTATGAAAGAAGAATTATACACTATTTGAATATAATGAACAAAATCGGGATTTTCAGCAAAACTAAAAGGCAAGCCACAAAGAACAATCATTTTAGCTAATTCTTCAAGATCTCTTTCTCTACTATAATTGCAATGTGTACTAGGGCCAGAAACATTAGAAGGGTTTAACTGTGTTTGGATCATTTTAGAGGCCCCTACTCCTACAGATGCATCGGGAAGGGGAGTACCATATTTTTTTGCATCGGCTATAGCCTGAGCTTGCAAAAATTCATTTTTACAACATCCCATTAAATGATTTCTTAAATGTCCCGTTCCACCCGACTTTCCCGTAGTTTTATGATTCAAAATATATTTACATATTTTACAAATAGCTTGAGTTTTATCTTCACTTTGAATCATAAATTGCCACACAACAGATTTTTTAGGACGTTTAGTCTTTGGCTTAGCCCTAGTAGGATGTACAGGGGGAGTGAAAGCGGGAGCGGGAGCAGGAGTGGGACTAGTAGCCGTAGGCGGCTCTGTTTCATCATCATCATAAATATCATTACCATCATATTCATTATCATATTCTACTTCTTCATCTAGTTCTTCATTAAAATTACCAAACCTTGTCTGTAAAGATTCATGATCTAATTGAGTATTGCTATCAATATTAATAGGAGTTTCATCAACATGTGTAAAATCATCCGTATTTATTCTTAATTGAGGCTGTTGTCTAGTTTTAGATTTGAATTTAGAAGAACTACCGACTTTAGTTTTTCCGGTTACTGCGTTAGTCAACCTACCAAAAAGTATTTTTTTACCTTGGCCGACATTTTTATCACCGGATTCCATATTAAAATATTAAAATATTAAAAGTAAGCAAATAAATAAATACAAAATTAAATGCAAATAAATAAATAAGTAAAGAGATGAAAGTTGGAACGAATGTACCAAACGTCTGCGTAAAAACAGATGTGTATAACCAAAAGCCAAAATTGATAGATGAAACTTGAAGCTTGAAAATTGCTCCAAAATAATCCAACAAATAAAATTAACAATTTAATAGAGACTATTAGAGAATAGAAAGTAGAAGAGCAGAAGATTGAGAGTTGAGAGAGTAGATGAAGAAGAAGAATTTTTGTGTGGTAAATAATGAAGGGGTGGGGGGTTTTCATAGTTAAAATTTAGGACTAAAATGTATTTTTAAATTTTTTGGGGTATTAAAAAAAGTTTGGGGGGTAGGGGGTGTTTTGGCTCAAATAGCCGTTGGGTGGGGCCCATTGGTCGTTGCCAACGGCTTATCCAATGGCTACTTAATTAAAAAAAAAATGAAATTTGGTTTCCCACCCGAATCGAACCGGTACCGGGACGGACCGGACCGGGACGATCCAATAATTTTACCCCTTCCGTCTCGTTACCCCTACCGGCCAGCCCCTACACCGGACGTAACTGGAGTCCACCGGCGGACAGGGACAAACCAAAACCGGACTGGTAACGGACCGGGACAAACCGGGACGGACTGGAATCGGTACCGGCACCTCCCGGTTCCATTGCCAGTCTTATCCATGATATCTTTATTGTTTGTCTTTACCATATTTTTTTTCATGGCTTTGATCTATTGCAGAAAATCTTCTGTATTCTGAATATCATCGGTAGACAATATTTTATCTATTTCGATAGGCTGAGATTCTTCGATATCATCATTCATTGTCTCACTCCGCATGAAAGTGTCCGATTTATCAATCTGGTTAATCGTCAGAAATAAATTTCTCTTGACCTCTTCTAAATAGTCATTGATCATTTCTTCTTTATCTCCGTCTTGAAAAGAGATCTTTCTGGCGATATGCCTGACCGAACTATCGTCTATAATTCCCTTTTGAGGGGCTCGAGTGTATTCTTGGATTCTTAGTTTAATGGAATCCATAAGCTCTTGGCCATGTAAGACTTTTGTTTTGGGATCTATTTCTATCAATTTGTCCCAAAAATTATTATAAAAAGTCCTGTATAGACAGAGAATATTTTCTTCAGTGAACCCTAATTCAGGAGTCCATTTATGAATCCATGGAATAGAGAATTCAATAAAGAAGTAGATCTGATCAATTTTTTCCAAATTGCAGATATGATCTGCATGATATAATCGGTTCAAATCAGGTGACACTTTGGTCCATTCTTTGAATAACGTAAGGAATTGATCGGGCAAGATCTGGATTGTGGGACCGTGGTATGACCACCAATTTAAAAACCAATTTGGGATTGGTTCAGCAAATATCTTTGCGCACACCTTTATGAACCAAATGTGTTTATGTCTATCATTATTGTAGTATAACACCTTATCAAATGCTTGAATATAATCCGAGTATGTAAAGTTCATACGAGATTTGTTAAGGCTTATCTGCCTTTCTTTCATAGTAGAGATTCCCTAATCTTTAACAGATATAATCTGTTTAATAATGATTTTGGAGAAGTTATAAACATTCTCTTATGTGTTATAACCGGAAAAGTGCTGAAATTCTGCACTTCATGTACTTGTCAGGATTGTCTCATAATAAGAACGAATTTTGTATGACTCACCCGGATAGTATAACCCATTTATTAAGTACCTTTGGAGTATCTTCCCTGGCTTATCTTTTCGCTGGAGCTCAGAGTTTTCTACGAGAAATATCATTTCTCTTTTTAGTAACTTTTCATAGGACTTGATATCATCATTGTCCTCTTTAGCGATTGAAGCAAAAGTATTACTTTGCTTTTGGGCAGTCTGGGCGATCAAATATGCCTGTAAATGACCGTATAACGGATTATTTTCTGGAATATCTTCCAGATGAATAGATGAAGATTCACCCTTTTGAGGAATCTTCTCATTTACTAAACTCTTTCTTCCCATTTGTATAACTGGGGAGTTTGATGAGGATCTGTATGACGATCCTTGAGAATAGGACTGGGATGATCTCCCTGGGGTTGATCTCCCCCTTCTCCTGCCTCTACCTCGAATCCATAGAGGATCCATTCTGCATACTTAGCAATCTATGATTATATTAATCTGTCAGAATCATAATAATCTGTCAGATCTTCTCTGACAATTTCTGAGTAATCATGGATTGAGAAATCTTCCTTTATGATGTTATCAATAATTTTATCAATTATAAGACTTTTCAAGTCTCTGTTTAATGTAATTACCCTTAAAATGATAATCAAAGTATTTTCATCAAAAAAGACTTCATAAAAATTTATTTTATTGGAGGTATTCCCGGGATAAGAAATCCGGCAAAGAATTATCAATTCCCTTTTTATAATGAATTTCAAAATCAAAAGGGGCTAATTGAGCCTGCCACCTTGCGAATATTAATTTAGAAGCATCATGCTTAAAATCTTTGTTAAACATATACTTAACAGATTGAGCATCCGTTTTTATCAAAAACTTTTGATTGTATAAATCATCCTGAAATTTTAAAACACATTTCACAATGGTTAGCATTTCATGAGCCACAGTGGCATATTTTCTTTGGGCTTCATTCCATTTGCCAGAGTGAAATCTTATTAAATACTCATTTTGATCGTTGGAATTTATTTGTTTCAATATCCCACCATAATCAATATTAAACGCATCTGTCTCAATAATTTTTTGCCAAGCAGGGTTAGAAAGAGTTAAACAAGGCAAAGACTGCACACAGAGTTTAATATTTTGTACCAAAATGGTATGACTATCAGCCCAAGGTGATTTATAATTCCTTTTCAGCCTATCATATAAAGGGGCTAAATCACGAGATAGATTCTTATAGAATGGGGATATGTAATTTAAGCTTCCCAAGAACCTTTGTAACTGAGTCCTATCAGTGATGACATCAGGAAATTTTGATGCAAATTCAATAGATCTTTGAATTGGAGTAATCTTTCCGTGACAAATATGATGTCCTAGAAATCGGACTTTAGTTTGGAACAAGCTCATTTTTGATTTTGAGATAACCAAACCATTCTGAATGACAATTTTTTAAAATATATCAAGATGCTTTATATGCATTTCATATGTTTTGAAAAAAATTAAAATATCATCAATATAAACAATGATAAAATCTATATATGGATTAAAAATATCATTCATAATTTTCTAAAATTCAGATGGGGCATTTTTCAAACCAAAAGGCATGACATTCTATTCATATTGCCCAAATGAAACATTAAAAGCAGTTCTATAAGTATGTTCTTTAAATATTTGTACCTTCCAATAACCTGATTTTAAATCAAATTTAAAAAATATATTGGCATCATATAATCTTGATAATAAATCTTTTTTATTGGGGATAGGATACCTTATCCATTTTAAATATTTGTTCAATGGTTTATAATTAATAACTAATCTAGGAGCACCTCGCTCATTTTCTGCAGCATTATTAACATAGAATGCAGTGCATGACCAAGGAGATTTAGAAGGTTTGATCAAACCCTTTTGCAATAAATTATCAATTTTTTTTTTGCAAAATTCTACTAACTCAGCATTCATTTGACAGGGACGCGATTTAGTAGGAATATTATCTTCCGAAAAATCATCTTCATACGGAAGGGTGACAATATGCTTTTTTCGATTCCAAAAAGCACTGGAGTGATCTGCACAGATATCAATGGCAATTTATTGGGAAATCAATTTAATTTTTTCCTTTACTTTTACGGAATTTAGAGAATCGAATATATTTAGACTAAACAATTCTAGTTGCAAAGAATCTACATGTCTTTGCTTCATATCAATCAAGGCATTAATATCTCTAGTTACTGGATCTGTAACAAAAGTATAACTTATTTCATTATCCGTATAAGTGGCAGAGAATCCTTTTGAGTCTATACTGGTAAAAGGATAAATTGCATTTATGAACGGGGTTCCAAGTATAATTGGAGGGAATAACTGATTCTTAACCAGGAAAAAGAAATGAGGAATGCAGACTTTATTCTGGCAAATATTCGTATTAGGCAATTTATACTTTATATCTAAAGCATGTCCTGATGCAGACTTAACCATATGAGAAGTTTTTTGAAAGTATTTTGTAGGCACTAAGCCTTCCTGAATACAACTAACATCAGCACCACTATCAATCATGGCAATGTTAGAAATCAAAAAACTTTTATCGATTAAAATAGTACATTTAACGTACCATTTATGGGCAGTAATAATTTGCATCATTCCTAAAAACATATCATTTTTAGGGTCAAGATTAACAGAGTCTTTCCTTTTTTCAGAAATACCTTTGTCATTAGAAGACATATGATTGTTTTTGGTAGACACATAATTATTTATCTCAATCTGAGTAATTCTATGATCACAAATCAACTGATTTTGTTTAAGTGATTTAATCTCTCTTTTTAAATTATCAATCTCATCTTTTAAATCATCAAAAGAAGAATCTCTTTCGGTGAAAGTATTTTTTCATCATAAGACGGTTATCAACCTCCTTTAAAGAATATGGTGCAGAGTATTCAAAATCATTCTTCTTATTCTCAAAAGGTTTTGAAGAATTTGAACTAGCCTCATTAGCAGTAGCTAGATTGATAATCTTTTCGCGAAGCTTATTATCAGTAACTTCTTTCAAAAGCTCAATTACATTATTAGCGGTGATAGTGTTAATATTGAAATCCTGAAATTGTGAATGCAGTTTATAAATTTCATCATCATCACAATTGCATTTATTACCTTGGCAAGTGGCGCAAGGGCTATCAGTATTTTTATCACTATCAGATAAATCAAGCAGTTCAATATCAGAATCAGAATAAGAGTAATAATCATCTTCAGAACCTGAGGTGTATAACAAACCATAAACTTTATCATAAGTCTCTCTATCTAGTTCTAAAGTTTTCAAATTATTCAACTTACAATTTGGTGCTATGTGGACCAGTTTTCCACATGTATAACACTTGATTTTGGATAGATCCCTTTCAGATCGATCTTTGGTAAATCTAATAGACTTACGAAAGCTTTTTCTAGCTTCACGTTCTTCATTAGTCCTACTTCTAGATCTCCTTTTCCTGTGGGATCCTTCGGTTCTAGAGGACTTATAATACTTGCTCTTGTTCTTACTATTAGCAGAAGGTTCGGCTAAACCGAATTGTGTACAAAAGTTTCCGAGCTGAGATCTTTCTTTAAGCTTATCCATCTTAAGCTGTCTGGACAAAAGTAATTCATTACACAAGTTTGATCCCTCTTGCGTGCAAGCTCCTATAAGCTTACCATAAGTATAATCCTTATAAGGAATCTCACCATGACTACCCCTCAGAGTTTGTCTAACTCTTTCAGCGAATAAGAAGGGAAGGCCATCTATTAACTTAGCTTTCCAATGTTCAAACTTATTTTCGGGTAATTCCATCACCCGACTCATAAAGGTATCTTTATACCACCTAAAATTAGATAAGGTGTTACATCTTAGACCATTAAGGAGGGTACGAGCAGTCTCATACTGATTGGTAAATCTACCATTAAAATGTTCTAATATGGTGAGAACAAGGGTATAAACAACATCTTCTCTATTTTTTATTAGAGCCATGCCTAAGTTATCAACGCCATCATAAGTAGCCACGGCATTTATGATTGAAGCTTTCTCATCAATACTCAAATAGTTATCCCACCAGCCTCGAAGTTGGCCAGTAAAACCAGCAATAATCATTTTGCAAATAGTTCTATCTGTATTTTTAACACTTTTACAGATAGTTGCATACATAAGCATTCTATGAACCAAAATGGTTAATTGTCTATCAGTCAAACCATCAAGATTCCATTCGTAAATTTCGAAACCACTATAAGGAGTATTCGTCTGATTCCAATCTCATTCCTCTATCAAAACATCTTGAGGAGTAGGACGAGGATAGTAATAAGTATGCATGCTGAGTTTATTAGCATAACTATTATTTTTTCTAGGATAACCTCTGATTTTATTAAACTCTAAAGAAACTTGATTTTTATAATCAACAGTTGTTTCTATTTTATCCGAAAAATCTTTCGATAAATATTTGTTTTATATTTAAACCAGAAATCTTTTTATCAAGAAGTTCTTCTAAATCATTTAAAGATTTAAATTTAAAATCCTGAATCTCAGGCGGTCTTTGAACATGAGTAGGGAAAATCTGAGCATTAGCTTTACTAGCCGAAGTAGAGGCAACATTTGTTTTAGCCATATCAGTTTTTATACCTTTTATCAAGATAGTCAATTCATCAAGTTTTTTATCAAGAGAACTAATATGTTCACCCAAAACTTTAACATATAAACTTAAATAATTATTTTGAGTAATAAGTTTATTAATTTCAGCAATGCTGACTGAAGCAATATCTTCATCAACGAATTTTTAAAATACAGTAAAAGTAATACCTGTATTATTAGGCAATATAAAAGATGATTGAGGAGGGTAGATGGCTTTTATAAGGCTACCATTACCATATTTATAAGTTCTTTCAATAACATTTACATATAAAGACAAATAAGTGGTTATAAACCAGGGAACAAAATACATAATTTGATTATGCAAAGCACAAGTTTCATAAAACTCTTGAGAGATATTATTCATATCTTCTTTACTATAAGTATCAAAAAATCATGTTTTAAACCGATTTCATTTTTTATCAAAAAATTCCTTTTGGATATATTTTCTTGCCAGAGAACCTGGGCTAAAATCAAGAAGTTGTGGAATCATTAAGAATCGTTTGGGTCAAAATCCATTTCGGATACAAAAGGAATATCCTTATCAGAATTAGCATCATTTACCTGAACTATATTTGTTCGGGGGTCAATTTTAACCTTTTCTACCATTGAGTTACTATCAGTTACAATGGTATGTAATGAAGCAGCACGATCTCGTGCTGGACCATAAACAGGTTCAACAGGGGAAATATGATGCATAGCTGGCAAAAGCCTATGACTGGATAGAGAACGTCTATTATAAATAGGACTCACTGTAGGCATAAAATTATTATAAAATGACTGTCTATGAGAAGTATAACTATTATCAGAAAACTGAATACAAATTCTTCCGTCGGGATTCTGCGAAATATGAGAATAATCAGAATTGATAACAACATCAGTTACTTGATTTGGGGATATTACCGAATTTAGAGTCCATATAGTTGGGAAATCAATTTCTTCCCACTTAATAGGTCTCCTGGTGGTGACCTTGGACCTTGCAAAATTGGTTTCCACCAATATAGTTTGATCAGATGTATCATATAACTTACATCTTAGATTTAAAGTAGATAATAACTTAAAATAAATTCCATAAGATAAACTTATAAGTTCTGAACCAGGCACGTAATTATAACCATGCGTTTTAACATTTAATGTTAAAGCCTCAAGAATATTAACATCAGAAAGTGATAACTGCAGATTAGGTTGCGTATTAAAATACACGGGACCATAGGCCACTGTAGATTCTATCGAACCCATTAAAGATTGTCGAAAATTTAGATTTCTAGCATCTCTGAGAGCAGCTTGAAAAGTCTCAGGCAACCCTTTAAGAGTTAAAGGTTTAAAAGTAATCTGAACCATACCAATATGAAGGTAATTATAGTGATTTTTATATAAATCAATATCACGTTTGTTTAACAAACGAATAGTTTGTTCAGATGAATTTAAAGCTAAAGACTGCTCAGTAGTCTTTATCAGTTGTTTAGAAAACAGTTTATCAAACCAACCATAATCATAAATAGTTTTAATCGGGACTTTAGGAATAGTCCATTTGTTTAACAAATCAAGATTTTGAGGTATATCAACCTCTTCAAGTCTAGTACTTTTAGTACAAATTTCTCCCGGATCCATATGACAAAGATCATATCTATGTCAAATACTTCACCTCTATTTCATATATACTATGAAAGTTCTAGGCTCTGCACATGGGCTCAATAAGAAGTATGTATTAGATCCTAGACAGACCCTTTGCTCAAGTAAAAGTTTTACCATGCAGTCTGAGAAGCTATATGAAAATTCTTGTATATTTCAATTCTTATGTAGTGCGGACTACCGCTAGCTTAAAGATGCTGAGATGCTAGATCTGGTTGGCAGTGTGCGGATTACCGCCAGCCGACACCCGATCCTGTAATCTGGTATCAGAGCCTAGAACTTTCATGGTATATATGAGATGGAGGTGAAGTATTTGACATAGATATGATCTTTGTCATATGGATCCGGGAGAAACTTGTACTAAAAGTACTAGACTTGAAGAGGTTGATATACCTCAAGATCTTGATTTGTTAAACAAATGGACTATTCCTAAATTCCCGATTAAAACTATTTATGATTATGGTTGGTTTGATAAACTGTCTTCTAAACAACTGATAAAGACTACTGAGCAGTCTTTAGCTTTAAATTCATCTGAACAGACTATTCATTTGTTAAACAAACGTGATATTGATTTATATAAAAATCACTATAATTACCTTCATATTGGTATGGTTCAGATTGCTTTTAAACCTTTAACTCTTAAAGGGTTGCCTGAGACTTTTCTAGTTGCTCTCAGAGATGCTAGAAATCTAAATTTTCGACAATCTTTAATGGGTTCGATAGAATCTACAGTGGCCTATGGTCCCGTGTATTTTAATACGCAACCTAATCTGCAGTTATCACTTTCAGATGTTAATATTCTTGAGGCTTTAACATTAAATGTTAAAACGCATGGTTATAATTACGTGTCTGGTTCAGAACTTATAAGTTTATCTTATAGAATTTATTTTAAGTTATTATCTACTTTAAATCCAAGATGTAACTTATACGATATATCTGATCAAACTATATTGGTGTAAACTAATTTTGCAAGGTCCAAGGTCACCACCAGGAGACCTATTAAGTGGGAAGAAATTGATTTTCCAACTACATGGACTCTAAATTCGGTCATATCCCCAAATCAAGTAACTGATGCGGTTACCAATTCTGATTATTCTCATATTTCGCAAAATCCCGATGGAAGAATTTGTATTCAGTTTTCTGATAATAGTTATACTTCTCATAGGCAGTCATTTTATAATAATTTTATGCCTACAGTGAGTCCTATTTGTAATAGACGTTCTCTATCCAGTCATAGACTTTTGCCAGTTATGCATCATATTTTCCCTGTTGAAGTTGTTTATGGTCCAGCACGAGATCGTGCTGCTTCATTACATACCATTGTAACTGATAGTAACTCAATGGTAGAAAAGGTTAAAATCGACCCCCGAACAAATATAGTTCAGGTAAATGATGCTAATTCTGATAAGGATATTCCTTTTGTATCCGAAATGGATTTTGACCCAAACGATTCTTAATGATTCCACAACTTCTTGATTTTAGCCCAGGTTCTCTGGCAAGAAAACATATCCAAAAGGAATTTTTTGATAAAAAATGAAATCGGTATAAAACATGGTTTTTTGATACTTATAGTAAAGAAGATATGAATAATATCTCTCAAGAGTTTTATGAAACTTGTGCTTTGCATAATCAAATTATGTATTTTGTTCCCTGGTTTATAACCACTTATTTGTCTTTATATGTAAATGTTATTGAAAAAACTTATAAAGATGGTAATGGTAGCCTTATAAAAGCCATCTACCCTCCTCAATCACCTTTTATATTGCTTAATAATACAAGTATTACTTTTACTACATTTCAAAAATTCATTGATTAAGATATTGCTTCAGTCAGCATTGCTGAAATTAATAAACTTATTACTCAAAATAATTATTTGAGTTTATATGTTAAAGTTTTGGGTGAACATATTAGTTCTCTTGATAAAAAACTTGATGAATTGACTATCTTGATAAAAGGTATAAAAGTTGATATGGCTAAAACAAATGTTGCCTCAACTTCGGCTAGTAAAGCTAATGCTCAGGTTGTCCCTACTCATGTTAAAAGACCGCCTGAGATTCAGGATTTTAAATTTAAATCTTTAAATGATTTAGAAGAACTTCTTGATAAAAAGATTTCTGGTTTAAATATAAAACAAATAGATTTATCGAAAGATTTTTCGGATAAAATAGAAACAACTGTTGATTATAAAAATCAAGTTTCTTTAGAGTTTAATAAAATCAGAGGTTATCCTAGAAAAAATAATAGTTATGCTAATAAACTCAGCATGCATACTTATTACTATCCTCGTCCTACTCCTCAAGATGTTTTGATAGAGGAATGAGATTGGAATCAGACGAATACTCCTTATAGTGGTTTCGAAATTTACGAATGGAATCTTGATGGTTTGACTGATAGACAATTAACCATTTTGGTTCATAGAATGCTTATGTATGCAACTATCTGTAAAAGTGTTAAAAATACAGATAGAACTATTTGCAAAATGATTATTGCTGGTTTTACTGGCCAACTTCGAGGCTGGTGGGATAACTATTTGAGTATTGATGAGAAAGCTTCAATCATAAATGCCGTGGCTACTTATGATGGCGTTGATAACTTAGGCATGACTCTAATAAAAAATAGAGAAGATGTTGTTTATACCCTTGTTCTCACCATATTAGAACATTTTAATGGTAGATTTACCAATCAGTATGAGACTGCTCGTACCCTCCTTAATGGTCTAAGATGTAACACCTTATCTAATTTTAGGTGGTATAAAGATACCTTTATGAGTCGGGTGATGGAATTACCCGAAAATAAGTTTGAACATTGGAAAGCTAAGTTAATAGATGGCCTTCCCTCTTTATTCGCTGAAAGAGTTAGACAAACTCTGAGGGGTAGTCATGGTGAGATTCCTTATAAGGATTATACTTATGGTAAGCTTATAGGAGCTTGCACGCAAGAGGGATCAAACTTGTGTAATGAATTACTTTTGTCCAGACAGCTTAAGATGGATAAGCTTAAAGAAAGATCTCAGCTCGGAAACTTTTGTACACAATTCGGTTTAGCCGAACCTTCTGCTAATAGTAAGAACAAGAGCAAGTATTATAAGTCCTCTAGAACCGAAGGATCCCACAGGAAAAGGAGATCTAGACGTAGGACTAAGGAAGAACGTGAAGCTAGAAAAAGTTTTCGTAAGTCTACTAAATTTACCAAAGATCGATCTGAAAGGGATCTATCCAAAATCAAGTGTTATACATGTGGAAAACTGGGCCACATAGCACCAAATTGTAAGTTGAATAAGTTGAAAACTTTAGAACTAGATAGTGAAACTTATGATAAAGTTTATGGTTTGTTATACACCTCAGGTTCTGAAGATGATTATTACTCTTATTCTGATTCTGATATTGAACTGCTTGATTTATCTGATAGTGATAAAAATACTGATAATCCTTGCGCCACTTGCCAAGGTAATAAATGCAATTGTGATGATGATGAAATTTATAAACTGCAATCGCACTTTCAGGATTTCAATATTAACACGATCACCTCTGATAATGTGATTGAGCTTTTGAAAGAAGTACTGATAATAAGCTTCGCGAAAAGATTATCAATCTAGCTACTGCTAATGAGGCTAGTTCAAGTTCTTCAAAACCTTTTGAGAATAAAAAGAATAATTTTGAATACTCTGCACCATATTCTTTAAAGGAGGTTTATAACCGTCTTATGATGATAAATACTTTCACCGAAAGAGATTCTTCTTTTGATGATTTAAAAGATGAGATTGAGAATTTAAAAAGAGAGATTAAATCTCTTAAACAGAATCAATTGATTTGTGATCATAGAATTACTCAGATAGAGATAAATAATTATGTGTCTACCGATGACAATCATATGTCTTCTAATGACAAAGGTATTTCTAAAAAAAGGGAAGACTCTGTTAATCTTGACCCTAAAAATAATATGTTTTTAGGAATGATGCAAATTATTACTGCCCATAAATGGTATGTTAAATGTACTATTTTGATTGATAAGAATTTTTTCATCACTAACATTGCCATGATTGATAGCGGTGTTGATGTGAGCTGCATTCAGGAAGGCTTAGTGCCTACAAAATATTTTCAAAAAACCACTCATATGGTTAAGTTTGCATCAGGACATGCTTTAGATATAAAGTATAAATTGCCTAATACGAATATTTGCCAGAATAAAGTCTGCATTCCTCATTTATTTTTCCTGGTTAAAAATCAGTTATTCCCTCCAATTATAATTGGAACCCCGTTCATAAATGCAATTTATCCTTTTACCAGCATAGACTCAAAAGGATTCTCTGTCACTTATAAGGATAATGAAATAAGTTATACTTTTGTTACAGATCCAGTAACTAGAGATATTAATGCCTTGATTGATATGAAGCAAAGACACGTAGATTCTTTGCAACTAGAATTGTTTAGTCTAAATATATTTGATTTTCTAAATTCTGTAAAGGTAAGGGAAAAAATTAAATTAATCTCCCAACAAATTGCCATTGATATCTGTGCAGATCATCCCAGTGCTTTTTGGAATCGAAAAAAGCATATTGTCACCCTTCCGTATGAAGATGATTTTTGGAAGATAATATTCCTACTAAATCGCGTCCCTGTCAAATGAACGCTGAGTTAGTAGAATTTTGCAAAAAGAAAATTGACAATTTATTGCAAAAGGGTTTGATCAAACTTTCTAAATCTCTTTGGTCATGCACTGTATTCTATGTTAATAATGTTGTATAAAAGGAGCGAGGTGCTCCTAGATTGGTTATTAATTATAAACCATTGAACAAATATTTAAAATGGATATGGTATCCTATCCCCAATAAAAAAGATTTATCATCAAGATTATGTGATGCCAATATATTTTCTAAATTTAATTTAAAATCAGGTTATTGGCAGGTACAAATATTTAAAGAACATACTTATAGAACTGCTTTTAATGTTTCATTTGGGCAATATGAATGGAATGCCATGCCCTTTGGTTTGAAAAATGCCCCATCTGAATTTCAAAAAATTATGAATGATATTTTTAATCCATATTTGGATTTTATCATTGTTTATATTGATGATATTTTGTTTTTTTCCAAAACATGTGAAATGCATATAAAGCATCTTGATATATTTTTAAAAAATTGTCATTCAGAATGGTTTCGTTATCTCAAAATCGAAAATGAGTTTGTTCCAAACTAATATCCGATTTCTAGGACATCATATTTGTCAGGAAAAGATTACTCCAATTCAAAGATCTATTGAATTTGCATCAAAATTTCCTGATGTAATCATTGAATGGACTCAGTTACAAAGATTCTTGGGAAGCTTAAATTACATATCCCCATTTTATAAGAATCTATCTCGTGATTTAGCCCTTTATATGATAGGCTGAAAAAGAATTATAAATCACCTTGGACTAATAGTCATACCACTTTGGTAAAAAATATTAAACTTCGTGTGCAATTTTTGCCTTGTTTAACTCTTGCGAACCCTGCTTGGCAAAAAATTATTGAGACAGATGCGTCTAATATTGGTTATGGTGGGATATTGAAACAAATAAATCCCAACAATAAATGGACTGAAGCCCAGAGAAAATATAACACCGTGGCTCATGAAATGCTAACCATTGTTAAGTGTGTTTTAAAATTTCAGGATGATTTATACAATCAAATGTTTTTGATAAAAATGGACGCTCAATCAGTTAAATATATGTTTAACAAAGATTTTAAGCATGATGCTTCTAAATTAATATTCGCAAGGTGGCAGGCTCAATTAGCCCCTTTTGATTTTGAAATTCATTATAAAAAGAGAATTGATAATTCTTTACCGGATTTCCTATCCCGGGAATACCTCCAATAAAATAAATTTTTACGAAGTAATTTTCGAGACTTGAAAAGTCTTATAATTGATAAAATTGTTGATAACATCGTAAAAGAAGATTTCTCAATCCATGATTACTCAGAAATTGTCAGAGATGATCTAACAGATTATTATGATTCTGACAGATTAATATGATAATAGATTGTTATGTATGCAGGATGGATCTTCCATGGATTCAAGGTAGAGGCAGAGGAAGGGGGAGATCAACCCCAGGGAGATCATTCCAGTCCTATTCTCAAGGATCGTTGTACGGATCCTCATCAAACTCCCCAGTTATACAAATGGGAAGAAAGAGTTTAGTAAATGAGAAGATTTGTCAAAAGGGTGAATCTTCATCTATTCATCTGGAGGATATTCCAGAAAAACGGTCCGTTATACGATCATTTACAGGCATATTTGGCCGTCCAGGCTTCCCAAAAGTAAAGTAATACTTTTGCTTCAATTGCCAAAGAGGACAATGATGATATCAAGTCCTATTGAAAGTTACTAAAAAGAGAAATGATATTTCTCGTAGAAAACTCTGAGCTCCAGAGAAAAGATGAGTCATGGAAGATACTCCAAAGGTACTTAATAAATGGGTTATACTATCCGGGTGAGTCATACAAAACCCGTTCTTATTATGAGACAATTCTGACAAGTACAGGAAGTGCAGAATTTCAGCACTTTTCCGGTTATAACACGGATGAGAATGTTTATAACTTCTCAAAAATCATTATTAAACAGATTATATCTGTTGAAGATTGGAGAATCTCTACTATGAAAGAAAGGCAGATAAGCCTTAACAAATCTCGTATGAACTTTACATACTGGGATTATATTCAAGCATTTGATAAAGTGCTATACTACAATAATGATAGACATAAGCACATTTGGTTTATAAAGGTGTGCGCAAATCTATTTGCTAAGCCAATCCCAAATTGATTTTTAAATTGGTGGTCATACCACGGTCCCACAATTTAGATCTTGCCCAATCAATTCCTCATGTTATACAAGGAATGGACCAAAGTGTCACCTGATTTGAACATATTATATCATGCAGATCATATCTGCAATTTAGACAAAATTGATCAAATTTACTTCTTTATTGAATTCTCTATTCCATGGATTCATAAATGAACTTCTGAATTAGGGTTCACTGAAGAAAATATTCTCTGCCTATACAGGACTTTTTATAATAATTTTTGGGACAAATTGATGAAAACAGATCCCAAAACAAAAGTCTTACATGGCCAAGAGCGTATGGCAAGACTTTTGTTTTGGGATCTGTTTTCATCAATTAAGGAGGGTACGAACAGTCTCATACTGATTGGTAAATCTACTATTAAAATGTTCTAATATGGTGAGAACAAGGGTATAAGCAACATCTTCTCTATTTTTTTATTAGAGCCATGCCTAAGTTATCAACGCCAACATCAGTAGCCACGACATTTATGATTGAAGCTTTCTCATCAATACTCAATATGTTTTGGCCAAGAGCAAGACTTTTGTTTTGGGATCTGTTTTCATCAGTTTGTCCCAAAAATTATTATAAAAATTCATGTATAGGCAGGGAATATTTTCTTCAGTGAACCCTAATTCAGGAGTCCATTTATGAATCCATGGAATAGAGAATTCAATAAAGAAGTAAATTCGATAATTTTTTTCTAAATGCATATATGATATGCATGATATAATCTGTTCAAATCAGGTGACACTTTGGTCCATTTCTTGTATAACATGAGGAATTGATCGGGCAAGATCTGAATTATGGGACCGTGGTATGACCACCAATTTAAAAATCAATTTGGGATTGGTTCAACAAATATCTTTGCGCACACCTTTATGAACCAAGTGTGTTTATGTCTATCATTATTGTAGTATAACACTTTATCAAATGCTTGAATATAATCACAGTATGTAAAGTTCATACGAGATTTGGTAAGGCTTATCTGCCTTTCTTTCATAGTAGAGATTCCCCAATCTTCAATAGATATAATTTGTTTAATAATGATTTTGGAGAAGTTATAAACATTCTCATCCGTGTTATAACCGGAAAAGTGCTGAAATTCTGCACTTCCTGTACTTGTCAGAATTATCTCATAATAAGAACAGGTTTTGTATGACTCACCCGGATAGTATAACCCATTTATTAAGTACCTTTGGAGTATCTTCCATGGCTCATCTTTTCTCTGGAGCTCAGAGTTTTCTACGAGAAATATCATTTCTCTTTTTAGTAACTTTTCATAGGACTTGATATCATCATTGTCCTCTTTGGCAATTGAAGCAAAAGTATTACTTTGCTTTTGGACAGCCTGGGCGGCCAAATATGCCTGTAAATGACCGTATAACGGACTATTTTCTGGAATATCCTCCAGATGAATAGATGAAAATTCACCCTTTTGAGAAATCTTCTCATTTACTAAACTCTTTCTTCCCATTTGTATAACTGGAGAGTTTGATTAGGATCCGTATAACAATCCTTGAGAATAAGACTGGATTGATCTCCCTGGGATTGATCTCCCCCTTCCTCTGCCTCTACCTCGAATCCATGGAGGATCCATCCTGCATACATAACAATCTATGATCATATTAATCTGTCAGAATCATAATAATCTATTAGATCATCTCTGACAATTTCTGAGTAATCATGGATTGAGAAATCTTCTTTTACGATGTTATCAACAATTTTATCAATTATACAACTTTTCAAGTCTCGAAAATTACTTCGTAAAAATTTATTTTATTGGAGGTATTCCCGGGATAGGAAATCCGGTAAAGAATTATCAATTCCCTTTTTATAATGAATTTCAAAATCAAAAGGGGTTAATTGAGCCTGCCACGTTGGGAATATTAATTTAGAAGCATCATGCTTAAAATCTTTGTTAAACATATATTTAACAGATTGAGCGCCCATTTTTATCAAAAGCTTTTGATTGTATAAATCATCCTGAAATTTTAAAACACATTTAACAATGGTTAGCATTTCATGAGCCACAGTGACATATTTTCTCTGGGCTTCAGTCCATTTCAGAAATCTTTTTATCAAGAAGTTCTTTTAAATCATTTAAAGATTTAAATTTAAAATCCTGAATCTCAGGCGGTCTTTTAACATGAGTAGGTACAACCTGAGCATTAGCTTTACTAGCCGAAGTTGAGGCAACATTTGTTTTAGCCATATCAACTTTTATACCTTTTATCAAGATAGTCAATTCATCAAGTTTTTTTATCAAGAGAACTAATATGTTCACCCAAAACTTTAACATATAAACTCAAATAATTATTTTGAGTAATAAGTTTATTAATTTCAGCAATGCTGACTGAAGCAATATCTTCATCAACGAATTTTTGAAATGCAGTAAAAGTAATACCTGTATTATTAGGCAATATAAAAGGTGATTGAGGAGGGTAGATGGCTTTTATAAGGCTACCATTACCATCTTTATAAGTTTTTTCAATAACATTTACATATAAAGGCAAATAAGTGGTTATAAACGAGGGAACAAAATACATAATTTGATTATGCAAAGCACAAGTTTCATAAAACTCTTGAGAGATATTATTCATATCTTCTTTACTATAAGTATCAAAAAACCATGTTTTAAACCGATTTCATTTTTTATCAAAAAATTCCTTTTGGATATGTTTTCTTGCCAGAGAACCTGGGCTAAAATCAAGAAGTTGTGGAATCACTAAGAATCGTTTGGGTCAAAATCCATTTCGGATACAGAAGGAATATCCTTATCAGAATTAACATCATTTACCTGAACTATATTTGTTCGGGGGTCAATTTTAACCTTTTCTATCATTGAGTTACTATCAGTTACAATGGTATGTAATGAAGCAGCACGATCTCGTGCTGGACCATAAACAAGTTCAACAGGGAAAATATGATGCATAGCTGGCAAAAGTCTATGACTGGATAGAGAACGTCTATTATAAATAGGACTCACAGTAGGCATAAAATTATTAGAAAATGACTTCCTATGAGAAGTATAACTATTATCAGAAAACTGAATACAAATCCTTCCATCGGGATTTTGCAAAATATAAGAATAATCAGAATTGGTAACCGCATCAGTTACTTGATTTGGGGATATGACCGAATTTAGAGTTCATGTAGTTGGGAAATCAATTTCTTCCCACTTAATAGGTCTCCTGGTGGTGACCTTGGACCTTGCAAAATTGGTTTCCACCAATATAGTTTGATCAGATGTATCGTATAACTTACATCTTAGATTTAAAGTAGATAATAACTTAAAATAAATTCTATAAGATAAACTTATAAGTTCTGAACCAGGCACATAATTATAACCATGCATTTTAACATTTAATGTTAAAGCCTCAAGAATATTAACATCAGAAAGTGATAACTGCAGATTAGGTTGCGTATTAAAATATACGGGACTATAGGCCACTGTAGATTCTATCGAACCTATTAAAGATTGTCGAAAATTTAGATTTCTAGCATCTCTGAGAGCAGCTAGAAAAGTCTCAGGCAACCCTTGAAGAGTTAAAGGTTTAAAAGTAATCTGAACCATACCAATATGAAGGTAATTATAGTGATTTTTATATAAATCAATATCACGTTTGTTTAACAAACGAATAGTTTGTTCAGATGAATTTAAAGCTAAAGACTGCTCAGTAGTCTTTATCAGTTGTTTAGAAAATAGTTTATCAAACCAACCATAATCATAAATAGTTTTAATCGGGACTTTAGGAATAGTCCATTTGTTTAACAAATCAAGATTTTGAGGTATATCAACCTCTTCAAGTATAGTACTTTTAGTACAAGTTCCTCCCGGATCCATATGACAAAGATCATATCTACGTCAAATACTTCACCTCTATCTCATATATACCATGAAAGTTCTAGGCTCTGATACCAGATTACAGGATCGGGTGTCGACTGGCAGTAATCCGCACACTGTCAACCAGATCTAGCAACTCACCATCCTTAAGCTAGCGGTAGTCCGCACTGCATAAGAATTGAAATATACAAGAATTTTCATATAGTTTTTCAGACTGCATGATAAAAATTTTACCTGAGCAAAGGGTCTGTCTAGGATCTAATACATACTTCTTATTGAGCTAATGTGTCTGGTGGTTCTAACCAGGAAAGGACGCCCTTTTTCTCCTCAACATCGGGCTTAGGTCCACGGCTTTTCAGACGTAGCCACTAAGGCAAAGCCAATAAGGGTAGTGCTAGATCCGACTGTACCTCGATCTCAGAACCAAGTCGAGAAACCATAATAAAATTCCTTTATATTTTAATAAAGCTTAGATCGTTCATGGTCTATATAGGAGAGAAGTTAGTTATTCAACATAGATATGATATCTTTAGCCGGACATCGTCCTGGCTAGGAGAGTAGCAACTAAAAGAAAACTAAACAAAGAAAAATAAAAATATACCTTATTGGGATGGCTGTCTCCAAGAAACAATTCTTGAAATTGATATAAGAGATTTACAAGAAGAGAGAGCTATCTAAATTTTTCTGATCTTTACAAGTTTTTTTTTCTGATGCCTTTCAACTAAACTAAAAGACCCTTTAAATAGAAAAATTTAAAACATAAAGAATCTATATACAGTAAAAATGGGTCACATATCTGGGTCCTTATACAGTGTATCTACTGTTGTTTGCTACCTCCCGGCGTCTTTACTATTCTGTGGGGTCCATGATGTCTTTATTATTTGTCTTTACCATGTTTTTCTCCATGGCTTTGATTTGATGCAGAAAATCTTCTGTATTCTGAATATCACCGGCAGATAATATCTTGTCTGTTTCAATAGGCTGAGATTCTCCGATATCATCATTGCTTGTCTCACTCCGCATGAAAGTGTCTGATTTATCAATCTGGTTAATAGTCAGAAGTAAATTTCTTTTGACCTCTTCTAAATATTCATTAATCATTTCTTCTTTATCTCCATCTTGAAAAGAGATCTTTCTGGCGATATGCCTGACCGAACTATCGTCTATAATTCCCTTTTGAGGGGCTCGAGTGTATTCTTGGATTCTTAGTTTAATGGAATCCATAAGCTCTTGGCCATGTAAGATTTTTGTTTTGAGATCTGCTTTCATCAATTTGTCCAAAAAATTATTTTAAAAAGTCCTGTATAGGCAGAGAATATTTTCTTCAGTGAACCCTAATTCAGGAGTCTATTTATGAATCCATGGAATAGAGAATTCAATAAAGAAGTAAATCTGATCAATTTTTTCTAAATTGCAGATATGATCTGCATGATATAATCTGTTCAAATCAGGTGACACTTTGGTCCATTCCTTGTATAACATGAGGAATTGATCGGGCAAGATCTGAATTGTGGGATCGTGGTATGACCACCAATTTAAAAACCAATTTGGGATTGGTTCAACAAATATCTTTGCGCACACCTTTATGAACCAAGTGTATTTATATCTATCATTATTGTAGTATAGCATTCATCAAATGATTGAATATAATCCCAGTATGTAAAGTTCATACGAGATTTGTTAAGGCTCATCTGTCTTTCTTTCATAGTAGAGATTCCCCAATCTTCAACAGATATAATCTATTTAATAATGATTTTGGAGAAGTTATAAACATTCTCATCTGTGTTATAACCGAAAAAGTGCTGAAATTCTGCACTTTCTGTACTTGTCAGAATTGTCTCATAATAAGAACGGGTTTTGTATGACTCACCCGGATAGTATAACCCATTTATTAAGTACCTTTGGAGTATCTTCCATGGCTCGTCTTTTCGCTGGAGCTCAGAGTTTTCTACGAGAAATATCATTTCTCTTTTTAGTAACTTTTCATAGAACTTGATATCATCATTGTCCTATTTGGCAATTGAAGCAAAAGTATTACTTTGCTTTTGGGCAGCCTAGGCGGCCAAATATGCTTGTAAATGACCGTATAACGGACTATTTTCTGGAATATCCTCCAGATGAATAGATGAAGATTCACCCTTTTGACAAATCTTCTCATTTACTAAACTCTTTCTTCCCATTTGTATAACTGGGGAGTTTGATGAGGATCCGTATAACGATCCTTGAGAATAAGACTGGGATGATCTCCCTGGGGTTGATCTCCCCCTTCCTCTGCCTCTACCTCGAATCCATGGAGGATCCATCCTGCATACATAACAATCTATGATCATATTAATCTGTCAGAATCATAATAATCTGTCAGATCATCTCTGACAATTTCTGAGTAATCATGGATTGAGAAATCTTCTTTTACGATGTTATCAATAATTTTATCAATTATAAGACTTTTCAAGTCTCGAAAATTACTTCGTAAAAATTCATTTTATTTGAGGTATTCCCGGGATAGGAAATCCGGTAAAGAATTATAAATTCCCTTTTTATAATGAATTCAAAATCAAAAGGGGCTAATTGAGCCTGCCACCTTGCGAATATTAATTTAGAAGCATCATGCTTAAAATTTTTGTTGAACATATATTTAACAGATTGAGCGTCCGTTTTTATCAAAAACTTTTCATTGTATAAATCATCCTGAAATTTTAAAGCACATTTAACAATGGTTAGCATTTCATGAGCCACAGTTGTTTTTTTGCTCTGGGCTTCAGTCCAGTAACTGATGCGGTTACCAATTCTGATTATTCTCATATTTTGAAGGATTTGTATTCAGTTTTCTGATAATAGTTATACTTCTCATAGGCAGTCATTTTCTAATAATTTTATGCTTACAGTGAGTCCTATTTATAATAGACGTTCTCTATCCAGTCATAGACTTTTGCCAGCTATGCATCATATTTCCCCGGTTGAACCTGTTTATGGTCCAGCACGAGATCGTGCTGCTTTATTACATACCATTGTAACTGATAGTAACTCAATAATAGAAAAAGTTTAAATTAACCTCCGAACAAATATAGTTCAGGTAAATGATGCGAATTCTGATGGTAAACATAAATTTACTTCTGATGTTAGTATAACTTTTTATGTTAGGTAATGTTATATATCAGCAATCTAAAAGATAAAATTTACAAAAGAAAATAAGGTACAAATAGAGTTATCATGAAAAGGTAACTTAATGGATAAAATTAAAATAAATTATTAAATAATAAGTAAAGTAAAATAAGAAAAATAAATAACATAATGATGATGCTATATATCATATCAAATTTATCATTATATAAAATAGAACTTTTGATTATTACCTAATATAAATATAATGATACGATGCAATCAAAATTAAGTTATATTGCTTAGGATGAGCTGTATACACGAATAAAATTGACTGAATAGAAAGTAAAAAAAGGCATAAAATACTCTCTAAACTATTGATATAATTTTAACTACGCATTTATTCTTTACAAAGATTCTAATATCTCCTTAAATCATTTTGAAATAGAATATTTACCACCTTGAAAATTCACCACCATATCTACTTAGGCGGTAAATTGCACGCATGTGTCACATATGTTTCAATTAAATATTTATAAAATAAAATTTAAATAATTTCATGATTTTCCACTCTCTTAAAGAAAGTGTATTTCATCTTCTTTGTCACCTCAGCATTAAGAGGGTAAATATTCTGTCTTAAAATAGTTTAAGAAGTATTAAAATCTTTGTAAAAAATAAGTGTGTAGTTGAAATTATATCAATAATTTAGGAGATATTTTATACCTTCTCTCAATAGAAAGTACTAGTTGATAAATGATGTGTTCTATGTGAATAGCATATAAGGATGTGTTATAAAAAAAATTTCATTGTCCTTATTTAATTCTAATATGAACAAAATTATTAAACGAATAGGGGTCAAATGATAATCCTTAAGGTGGACTGAAGAACAAGATTAGGCAAATACAATATGTTAACTAAAAAAATGTTAAAGCTTAAGTGTAAAGTGATATTGACTTGTTAGTTGTTATGTGTATCTCTTCTTAGGAAAAAGAAATAATAATTTTTTTCACAATAATAAGGGATTTACTATATCATTTCGCAAGTTAGTTATTCAAGAGATGTATTGTAAATGTATTATATTTTAAAATTAATTATAGTGTTAAAAAAGCTGAATTACTATTTTTAGTATAGTAAAATATTAAAGCGCGTGTTTTTTTGAGAGAATTAAATAACTAGAATGATTATTTTTAGATGTGATGAGAGTTGGGATCATGTCCAACTTTGAAATTATTGCTTTGATTATATATATTTCTTTAAAAAGAAAATATCAAAAAAAAAAAAAAAATTAAAAATATCATTAAATAAAAAGCTAAAAATAACAATATAAAGTGTAGAGATTTTATTAGGGATTATTTGGTAAAGTGTATTAAAAAAAATAATGCATATATTAATTTGTGTATTAGTAGTATCTATGCAAACATTAGTTATACACTCTATTATATATTGAGCTATATGTTATTAATAGGAAAAACTACCTAAAGAGACATATCTCCTCACTATATCTACTAAAATTAATACTACTTTATTTTAATTATTTAATATCACATATATTAACAAAAAAAAACTCTTTCTTTCACTCAGATACATCGCCCAAATCACACCATCTCCATACCCCCTTCTTCCGCCTAATATCACGCCAACTCTCAAATTAAAACCCAAAATCAGATGTTGCGTGAATGATCAGTCATCTCTGCTGAGCTGCCACAAATCACAAGGAAAATATCTAATCTTTCCGAGAAAATAGAGCATATGTATTCATGTCACAAATTAACGTTTGATGATTCGAAGATCGAATGATTTTTTTATTCCTCATAAGCATGGAAGACACCTTCAAGCGCAATCGTCAAACCCTAGCCACCGCTATAACTATCACTGCCACGAGTTATGTGGAGGAAGAAGGCAACTTTGAGATTTGGAAGAAAATGACCAGATTTGACCGGAAAACTCCATCTCCTCTGTGCCTATTTTCAGATCTGGCCGAAGTTTACATTTTTTTTTTGTGATTTTCTTGCTAGTTGAAAATACTAACTCCGGCAGATCTGTATTATTTTAATTTCATGGTTGTTGTTACTGTTTGATAAGCTTCATCTTGTGATATTTCTGTTTCTCTGTCGGAATTTCGTCTTGTTTCTGAAGATAGTCGATATGGTGGGTGTCGTAGAGTGGCGGGTGCCATAGAGTGGCAAGGAGGAGGATGAATGTACATGCGTACCCATGTATCATAGTCTACTAATTCATATTGAATATGAACTTAGTGTTTGTTCATGTACATACGAATGTATCTCTGTCAAATTTGTGTTTCTTCTTTTTCTTCTTGTTCTTCTTTTAAGCATGTATCTATGCACAGATACATGTATCGAAAGTTTCAATGGGGCCACTTGATACTAGATACAAGTATTTTGAATTCATTGTATGAAATTTATATTGGATACACCAAATTAATACTGGATACACTAGATTATGTTGATTATAGATACATGTATTTTGAATATAATGTATGAAATTAGTACTGGATACACCAATTCATTATTATCTTGGATACATCAAATTAATATTGGATTTACTGTATTTTTAATTTTGGATATAATGTATGAAATTGGTACTGGATACATCAAATTAATACTAAATATATATAAACATATATATGAAATTACTATTAGATACATACAAATAAATACATGAAATTTATACTAGGTACATATCAACATATACATGAAATTAATAATTGATACATATTAAAATATACATGAAATTAATACTAGATACATATAAAATGATACATTACATGAAAAGTAATCAAATTATATAACTAAGATATACATGTTTCCGTCTTATATTAATGAAATTAATGAATTTATTATTTTTAAAAAGTAAAAAAATAAAATTAATTAAACACATATACATGCCTTGATTTTCACCTTATATTAAGGGATTTGATTAATTAAAATTTCCATAATTAGTTGTCCATGTATCTGAGATACATACAATCAGCATGAAATATGCATGTAGCCGAAGTATGAAAAGTGATAAAAAATGTAATTAGGTAAATTAGTGTTTTAAAGAGTAATGAGGTTCTAAAAATGTGGGTTTTTTAATATCACAAATTTTGATGCACTATTAATGCAAAGGGCTCCAACACATGGATTAGCTTGATGAATAAAAATATTATCCCTCAAAACCCTCTTAAAATATTTTTTGATTCTTTTTCTTATTCACCGCCTAATGTTTTAAAAGCTCTAAAATTTGTTCTTTGCCTCTCTCTCGTTTTTGTACTTTGCCATGAAAAATTAATGGTGATTTTCTTCATATCTTTTTTTTTTTCATTTAATTAAACATTATTTACTTTTCTCTCCAAGGTTAGTATATTTTATCAAATCTATATTTTTTAGTTATTATTTATTTTTTCTACCTTATTTTATAATTTAAATATAGTATTTTTTTTCTACCAAAATCAGCAATTAGAGTATGTCGTCTTGGTATAGTGTTCTTTTTCTATCAAAATCAATAAAATTTAAGTTTAGCTTCTTTTTTAAAAATATGCCTTGAGCTCAGCTGTTTCATTCTCTATAGAGTCAAAATTTACAAATTTATGTTCATAGATATTTATTTAAAAAATTTATATATTTTTTTTATGCCAAATTTAAGTGTTATTGTGGATTTTCAGCCATTGACAGATATTGAATATATTATTCTTGAGAAGATCATGTTTCAATAATTTTTTATTGTCCTTATTTGCCTTTTTATAATTAGCCATGGTCATTCTCTAAAAAGACGTTGAAACAAGTGTGAGATTAGGTACCGTATAAATGTTTGAATTTTAAAATTATTTTTCACTTACATTGTATCATAAATAAGAATGATAGCGTATTTATCGATAAGTTAAGAATAAATAGAAAAAAAATGTCACACTTTAATTTTTTTAACAAAAAATACTGTAAGTTTGATTGATTGTAAAACTATGCCAAACAGTAAAAAATTAGCGATATTTAAACTTGGCTTATCATGAGAAGTATAAATCTATTAAGATTGATTATATTAGATCGAAATAGAGCACAAGTTTGACTTTTAATGAATGCTTGAGTGCTATTCTCAAACTAACTTCATTATTATTTATTAATCTTAAACAGATGCTTGAGAATGAGATTGAAGATCGATGAAAATGATTTGAAATGGCTGAAATTGTAATTTAACATCTTCTAATTCATGTACAAAATTTAACAAAAATAATTTTTATAAAGATATTTTTATACATTAAAATAACACAATACTTTATCTTATAAGGATGTCTAGGTGCACTAAGCGATACTTATATTTTCATTAGAGTTTCAATTCAACATAAATTAAGATACATGACAAGAAAGGGAGAGATAACAACTAATATTTTGAGCGTTAGTGATAGAAATCATAACTTTACTTATGTATCATCTGATTGAAAAAAATTAATTATCGATGATCGGATATTGCGAGATGCTATAACAAAAATAATAATTTAAAAATTCATAAGAATAAGCTATATCTATGCTTTAAGTTATATCACAAAAAATAATATATAAAAATAATTAAAGTGTGTTTTTATATTGTAGATAATTATTATTTGTGCGATGAAGAATATACGAAATAAAAAGGTTTTCTTTCATCTTATTAAGAATACAAGTATTAGTTAAAGGATTGACAATCATCGTCTTGATGTAAATACGAGCTTTTCAACATGAGGCATATTTTTTAAAAAGTCAAGCAACTCAACGCTTTCAACACAAAAAATATAAATTTCAGAAAAAGAACAATCTTTTTTAAATGTGCTAAAAGAATTGTGTGCTAATAATTGGAGAGACGATAATTTAAGTCAAGACATTTGATGAATTTAAAGCATTATATACACAAATTTATCTATATTTATTTATATATATATATATATATATATATATATATTATATATATATATATATATATATATATATATTATATTAAAAGTGTGAAGCACCTTATAATGTGATTCGAACTTTTTGCCCCTCATTAAAAGTCTCTTCTTTAGACAAAATTGTCTTTTCACTCCTCCCCTCAAATTAATACATATGACTTTTTCATTCAATTAATAAATATTAAAAAATATTCCCCAAAATCACGGTTCTAGACAAAATTTCCAAAACTTTCTACTAAAAATACAATTTCTACTAAAACTACAACTCCTAAATAGGTTTCTACTAGAACACGGGTTAAATTCTCCAAAATTATGAATCTTCCACCTCTATAAAAACCCTTATAATTTCAGCTTTTATTCATCATAATTTTTATATTAAAAGTATGAAGGGCCTTATAATGTGATTTGAACTTTTTGTCCTTCATTAAAAGACTATGTAATAGACAAAATCGTCTTTTTACTATTTTCTCAATTTATTATTATTTTATTATTATCCTAATATTTAGGACTTTGAAATTAATTAAAGTCCTTATTTGATCTAGATAAGAAATAACAATATTTAACACTTCTAAATCAATTAGAATTTTACCTTATATAAAATTATTAATATATATAAATCAACTAAAATTTAACTTATTAAGACTTTAAAATTAATACTTTACCTTCTGCAATTTTTTCCTTATAAATTTGGTTATTAACGTTGTACAATTAGTATTAGGGTGGTTTTGGTTGATAGTTTCGTCGACATGGCCTACGTTGAATCGAAGAAGCCAATTTCCATAAATGAAGAAGAAGATCCTGGAAAGGGAACTTCCCTGCAAGTACTTGTCGGATTGTGAAGCTAAGGCATTATATAGAAGCTGAATTTATTAGATTTAAGTTGATAGATTCTTTTCCCCCTCCTTTTCGTTGTTTACATTATATATGTATAGTTGGGATTAGTTTTATGTTTTGCTTTAATTACATGGGTGTTGATTGATAACTTCGTTAACTTTTTATTGATTATTAAGTTGACAATCTTTGTGTGTATGGAGGGATGCTTGAAAGTTGAAAGAGAGATATGTTGATTTAAAAATTGAATATTATTCGCACATAAGGAGGGAGCTAGAGATCAAGGTATGTGTACAGTCAAACTTGGTAACGTTAATCTAAACTTTGTATTAGAGATTTTATTTTCATTTAAATTATAAAATTCATCAACTATTTTCTGTAATATTAACTACACGTTAATCATAAACTTTTTCTTGCTTAATAATATGTACGTAATGTTCAAAGTTGTGTATTCAATAATGGGTTACACATGTAATATTTTTTATTTATTTTATATATTATTATTATTACTTGTCGTGATATACACGTGCAAAACACGTATACTAAATTAGACAAAATTATCTTTTTACTATTTCCTCAAATAATTATACTAGATGCCCTTTTGATCTCTTTGTTTGACCTTGGTCCGCCACTCAACTCTGCGGTGCCAAATCTCACGGTGCCAATGTAAGTTATCCTCTGTATAACTTTGCTATTAATGTTTTAGCAATACTGGTGATGTGATGTTCTTTTGACAATATTTCACCAGGATGGATTTATCAGGTTAGTTTATGTATGTAGTGTCTTTTATCTCTCCTTCATTTTGTGCAATTTTTGATTTCTTGAAGGGACGTAAGGGGTCGTTTGGTAGTTGATTAGAGTTATGCAGATATTAATACATAGATTAGTTATGAGAAAATTTATATATTATTTGCAGGGATTAGTTATGCAGAGTTTAGTTATTCATGTTATACTTATTCCACCTTTTATCCTGCATAAATATATAGATTTCTCATAACTTATACATGTATTAGTTATGTGAATTTTTAAATTACAGAGACCAAACACCACATTAATATTATATATAAATAACTTACCTTCTAACCTGCAACCAAACATGATGTTACTTATGCAGGATTTAATATATGCATAACTCATGTCTAAATCAGCTACCAAGACCCCTAAAGGTATGCAATTTTTGTCTTCTTGTAGTGAAGTAAAGGCGATTATTTTCATGAAATTAAATATTGATTAGGTGGTAAAGTGCACAACACACAACCCAGGGAAGAGGAGGAGCTATTATACAGGTTGTTATTCAATCTTATGTAATTTATGTCGCTCTTTTTATTGTTGAGATTCTTTCTCTAATTTATTGTATTTTTGAGAAAAAATATTACTAATTAAGTGTGAAGGATAATGTGATTTGAACTTTTTACCCTTTATTAAAATATTTCGCAATAGACAAAATTGTCATTTACTATCTTTCTTAAATTATTATTTAATTATCTTTATAATATTTTAAAATATGAATAAAATTGTAATTATGTATAAACCCTAATGTGATGAGTCTTTTACTATCGTTAACTATTCCTATAAATTCTATAGCTTCGGTCACATATTACACAAGGCTTCAAAATATTTTTAATAATAATAAAAAGATGTATAACTTAACTGCTTATGTTGGTCGTTGGTGAATTTATTTGAGTTCATCTAATTGTTTATGTTGATTGTAACTAAATTTATTTGGGTTAAGCTATTAATAACCTTCATAAATTGTCGAGTGTTTCTTTTTGTTCTTGCTCCATTATTGTTTGAGATTTCTGATGTCAAATTGCTTTACTTGTGAGAAAACTAAATTATTTGTATTACCATGTGATTCTAATGAAGAATTTTGTTGTTTGCATGCAATTGACTTCAGATTTTTTAATTCTCGTTGGAGTGAACAGAAGATGGATGTTGTGATTGGCGCCCCTAAATCTCTTTTTGTTTGAGTCTAAATCGTTCTTAAGCGATTGTGAAGTACGACTTATTTGTAATAGACAAAATTATTTTTTACAATTTACATAAATTATTATTTAGTTATCTTTATAATATTTTTAAATTAAAAAAATTGTAATTATAAATAAACCCTAAAAGCCACCGCATATATAAAATAAACTCTACACAAAGTCAAACTGATGACTGTAAACTTATTCTCAGTTGTCAACATACGAAAACAACCTTTTTCAGAAGATCCACTAATGGGTCCATCTGCATCAATGTCTTTCGTGAGAATTTTTCCTAAATTGATTCTTGTAGTGTTTCGTCTTTTAATGGGATTTAGTACGCAACTTTTAAGAATTCTCTTTGATTTGGAACCAATATATTTTAACTATAATTTTGATTATACTTTTTACCAAATTATTGTAGTTTTTTTTATAGCATCATTATCAAATTATACAGAGACGAAAGATAGTAAACTTTAATGCAAATATCAAAGAGGAAATAATTGGTAGGTTGTAACTGTCAAGAATATGCAAATACATATAACTTGCAATTGTTATCTTCTTAAGATTTTGCTTTCATATTTTTTTCTTCTTGTATTATTGATTGAATTTATTAAAGTTTTTAATTTATCTTTGTGTTACAGAAGACCTTTACGTGAAGACCTACACTTCAAATACGGGGGATATAAATCGCATTAGGCAAATCCAATACGAACGTACAATAGACAAAATCGACTTTTCACTTATTTTTTCCAACTATTATATCATTATCTTTATAATATTGAACTATTATATCATTATCTTTATAATATTGATATTGACTATAATAAATATATAAAAAAATAAATAAGAAGACTTCTAACTATGCGGGACTCCTAAATTTATGAAAGTTTTGTTGTTTGAGATTTTCTACTGTTAAAAATATGTGAAAGTCCTTATATTTATGCTTTAAAATCAACTAAAATTTACCTTAAATAAAGTTTTGTTGATCAGATTCTTTTTACTTCTTTTCTAAGTAATTAAAAGAAATATATAGCCTTTTTTGGTTAGAATTATACATATATATGGAATAAGAGAAAAAGAAAAACATATCAATAGGTGTTTACCAAAATTACCGTAGCAAAAAAGAAAAAAAAAAACAACACTTTAATCTCTTTGGTTTTAGAATTTTCTAACAAAATTACTTTAGAAAATAAAACGAAAGAAAAGAGATATTAACAAGGATTCGTATTGTAAGTACATGTGCGTTGCAAATAGTGTCCTTCAGTACGTGAACTCTCTTTATAAAAAGCATAAAATTATATAGAGTTCACGTACTAAGAAATTGACCATTATTCGTTTACTTTTGTCATAAATAAAGAAATGAGTATGTGAACTTTCTTTGGTCCTATAATGATATATTATTAACTCTCTTTAATTTTGTAATTAAACTATTTATTTTTTCAGTATCTGAATGTATAAGATTATTTTTATTTAAAAATTAATAAATATAAAATTTAATAAAATAGTAAATTAATCTACTATTATATCAATCAATAAAAAAATTATATGGTAATTAGTGATGATGAGGGTTAGTGATGATGGTTGTAAGTATCTATTAGTGATGATGTTAGCTAATAATAGTGCTATAGGTAGTAGTTAGTGGTGGTTGTGCTAACAGTAGTAATTGATGGTGATAATTTGGTATTGACGGCGAATAGTTGTGGTGGATAAAAGTGATAGGTGGTGATGATGAATAATGACAGTGATTGACGATATATAGTAGTGACTAATAGTGATGATTATTGGTAGTGACGGGTGGTTGTTGTGATAATAGTGGTTGATAGTAGTGAGATACAAATACTAATGAAATTCGTCATATTTGCATTCAGAAGTTGTGTAATAATATTTACTCCATTATTTAAATAAATATTTATTTTGTTTAATGTTAATTATTTTTTATAATAATTTTTATATATCTATTTGTTTGATGTGATACACACGTGCAACGCACGTACACTAAACTACTAGTACTATATTAAACGTGTGAAGGACCTTATAATGTGATTTGAACTTTTTACCCTTCATTAAAAATTTCTTCTTTAAACAAAATCGTCTTTTCACTTATTTTCTTTAAATTAAAAATTCTACTCAGGTTAAAAAATAACATCTATATAAGAAATTTAACCATTGAATGCGGGCAGCCTCGCTAGAATTTTTATTAGCAAATCCTGTAGGCAATTAGAAAAATACTCCATGCTGCCTCCGTAGAATTTTTGTTAGTACATCATAATTTCTTTAACTAATTTAACTAATTCTTTTGCACACAGGCCGTTTCTTTTCTACTTTTTTTTGTCTGTTTATTTCGTTTTCTTCTTCTTCTTCCTTTGTCTTTTTAGTTAGTTTCTGATTTGATTCAGGTTGTTTTCTTAGATCGTATCAACATGTATTCAAGGTGAAGAGAATATTTAATTTCTTGAGATATATAATGTTTCATAAATACTTAGTATATTGTTCTTTTTCTACCTTTTCCTCAATAATATGTTTATTGTCTTTGTAAGGTTATTACCTTCTTACTTTCTTCGAGCAATATATGAATAACTCTATACAAGTCATTATTGATTGATTCTTCAATATTCTTGTGTAGGAGAAATAACGATTCATGTAAAACGTGTGATTGAGACTTCATGCTGATTAAATCCAACTTTGAAGGCATATTTTTTCTAAATTTTATTTCTCATTCATATTGATCCTACTTATATTGTTAAGGTGTTTATTATATATTCGTACATATAATACTTTCGAATTAATACACCATTATTTTAGTGTATATATGAAAAGCGATATACCAGAAGCCCAGTAGAGAGTTGATGCAATGGATAGTATATATGTATCTGTTAATTCTGGGAATTTTAATGCTTTTCCCATTAGTGTTAATCTGTCTCCTAAATTCCTCCAAAGTGATTGCATTATCTGAAATTCCTAATGAAATAGGTTCGTTGAAACTTCCAGGATGCATTGCTCATTGGTTTGGTGTCATCACTGAACATTATTTCAAAGATGTGGATTCGTTAAATTCATATTTTTTGGTATCTTATGGTAATGAATTTTGTTTGTTGATTTTCCAATACTTTGTGAATGCATCAGTTATTGCAGGGTTCAAGTAATGAAAGACTTTGACAGCCAAAAATTACGTTACATGTTTCAGAGTCCAAATTAAAATCTAATAGTGTCAAAATTTAAGAGACCTAAACTACTTACAATCTTTTTATCATGTTCCTTTTTAAGTACATTTTCTATCTTAAAAATTTCACGTTATTTTTTAAAAGTTTTATATATAATAATATAATATAACACAATAATTTATTCCTTTTATATACATTAATTATTAATTAACGTGATACACACGTGCAAAGCACGTAAAAGTATGAGAGATCTTATAATGTGATTTGAACTTTTTATCTTTCATTAAAAAATTCTGCAATAGACAAAATTGTCAATTTACTAATTAACTCAAATTATTATTTAATTATCTTTATAATATTTAAAATTAAGGAGTTCTAAAATAGAGTAAGAAAAATATATATTTTAAAAATTAAGGAGTTCTAAAATATATGATTAAAAAAATATATGATAAAAGGTATTAGTAAAATTTATAATTAAAAAGTACTAAAATATGTTGCAATGTCATTGAATAAAAAAGAGAAAAAAAAATGATATTCAACAATTAGAGTGTCATTATCGTTGTATTGCAAAAAAGGAAAAATAAAATATGTCTATAATTCAACCACTAATATTACTTTTCTTGAGCAATTAATATAGCAATGTCATTAAAACAGGAAAACAAAAAGAAGGAAAAAGTATAATAAGTTTAGAATTCAATAATTAAATCTCATTAAATTAAAGTATATAAAAGGTACGAAGTCCTAAAATTAAATACTGAGAAGTAAAAAAAAAGTAAGAAAAATTAAAAAGGGATAAAATCAAGAGAGTCAAATTAAGAAATTTGTATAGAGTTCTTATGGAATAAAATCATAATTATAGATGAAAAATTTGGGATGAACTAATACAAAAAAAACATATAAAATTGAATTAATAAAAAATAAATTAATTTCTTTGATGTTGAGAACAAATAATTAAAATTTTAAATCAAATAATTAGCCAAAGAAATCAATTTTATTCCTTTTCAAATTCGTCATATTAGTAAATTTATTTTCAAATTGAAAAAACTCTTTAAATATACAAATTTGTTAAAAAGGAAAAATATTAGTGGTGAAGGAAAAAATTTAATAAAAAAGGGAAAAGAAGAGCAGGTTAATAGTCAAAATATTATCGTAGGTTAAAAAAAAGGAGGGAGGGGGGGGGGGGGGGGGGGGGGGGGGGGGGGGGGGGGGGGGGGGGGGGGGGGGGCGGGGGGGTGGGGGGGGAAGGGGGGGGGGGGGGGAAGGGGGCTTCAATGAGAGAATAAGAAGGAAACTTATTAGTACTAAATTTTTGATATTAGACATTATTCGTATAAGTTTAACTTATTTGAAATTCATGTTATTTTAATATTAATAAATAATTTATAGAAGAAAAATAATTTTTTTTCATATTTAGGTAACTCTTTTTTGGAGGAAAAGGTTTTGGACTTCTATAAATTGAGAATCATTCTTTTCTATAACAATAACATTCACAATGTAATCCTCAAACGAAGTATTGTTTAGGAGATATTATTCTCCCAATAGTTTCTTATTTTTAGTTTTTATATCATTCATATGCAGATCAATTGACCAAATCAACCGTCTCTGAAGTAAATGTAAGATTACACTCTATATTTTTTATATCTCACTTTGTGAAATTATACTAGATATGTTGTTATTATTATTGCAATACGTATGCATGATTGCGTCAAATTAATAACACAACTGAAAGACAACAAAAGAATCAAATTAATTTTTTTGGTTAAACAAAAAGACCAATTAAATTTAATTAAATATTATTTATAAAAAGATAACATAATATGTTGACATCTCAACAACAACAACAATAACAATAATAAAATCTTATAAATATTGTGCAACTAATTTAATTTTGCATGATTATAAGATATAAAATTTAGCTATTGTGCAATTAATTTTTTTTTTATCAACGTCATACACACGTGCAACACACGTATATTAAACTAGTATTATATTAAAAGTGTGAAGGACCTTATAATGTGATTTGAACTTTTTGTCCTTCATTAAAAAGCCCTCCAATAGACAAAATCGTCTTTTACTATTTATCTTAAATATTTAAAAATTGAAAGTTCATTCAAACTTACCTTATTTGAATTATATACCTAAAATTTAGTTAGTTTATAGTATTTAGGATTATAAATTTAACTAAAAGTTTGGATATTAAATTTTTGTACCGTATGTTGTACCTAATAATTTATGAAACTTTTTATTATTTCCTTATATTCATTAACTAGGGTTTGTGTTATTAGTTATTAACCCATTAGTATATATGTTGCAGTTATACCTATTTTAGTTTATATTCATTAATAGGTTTGAGTTTTATACAATACAATTAATTTCTTTTCATGCAAGACTTGGATTTAGCAACAAAGTAGAAATAAGTTAGAGGGCAGAAAAAAGTCACGCTAGAAATATAAAAATCTTGAAACAGTTTTTGTTGAAGCAATTCTAATACGAACAAATCTAATATTTAGGACTTCTTCCATGTTAATATCATTAATGTACTTATTCTAAATTTTTTATTGTTTATTAAATTCATCTTCATATATTTGTTACTAGCTCATAATCGTTGTTGTTAACTCATTCGTGGTTTTACTATTTTTTATGTGTTCGTAATATTTATGAATTTTCTTCTTTTGATAATTTCTCGTGTTTTTCTTTCAGTTGAAAATTTTTGATCAAAAAATTGGAAGAAATAAGTATGTTACTACCGAATGAAGTAGCCAAAAAATCAAAGGTTGATCTCTTTCTTTTTTTTCTTTCTTTCTTTGTTTAATTGTGACTTAATTTTAATTATGTTATTTAACTATATTTTGAAATATCATTCATTATCATTATAGTTGACTCTTTAGTTAAACTTATTAGTTGAATTTGAAATATAAGGTTATAACTAAGTGTTGAATCTTGATATGCAAAGCTTTTGTTTGAATGATGAACCTATAAATTTAGGGTTATAGTCGACTCTTTCAAATTTGGGGCTTGCTACTTAAGTTTGAAGATGGATCAAGTACGTTATCGTTGTAAATCGAGTTTAATCTACTTTAAATTAATTAAATTAAGTCCTTATCGAAATTCATCATATTTGCAACTTTAGAAGTTATGTAATAATATTTATTTTATCATTTAAATAAATATTATATTTATTTTAACATTAATTATTATCTTCAATTTTTTTTATATATTTATTGTTTGGCGAGTTACATACGTGCAACGCACGTACACTAAACTAGTCTATCTATACTATATTAAAAATGTGAAACACCTTATAATGTAATTTGAACTTTTTGCCCTTCATTAAAAGATTTTGCAATAGATAAAATCGTCTTTTACTATTTTCTCAAATTATTATTTAATTAATTTAATAAAAACAATATTGCACTCGACAAAAAAGGAAAAAGAAGAACAAGAGGTTATTTAGTTAAATTGTCGTAGTTTCTTTAGTAACTTAAAAGTCAAATTGACTTAGGTTTAAAAGTAAAAAATAATAATAAAATAATAGCCTAAGTATGAAAGTTATTAAATAGTATTTATTAAAAAAAATATATATAAATATATTTATTGTATTATAGTGAACATCTACTTTATTTCTTTGGAGAAAAGATAGAAACTCTAACTTTGAGAACAAGTTAGTTTTTCCTTATAAATAAAGAGTTTTCCTTCATTGTAATTGATCTATCAAGAGAAATAAGATTCCTCTCCCTCTCTACTATATTCTTCTTTCTTCTTAGTTTATTATTTTATAATATTTTATTAATTTTTAATGTTCTTATTCGTTCTGTTGAATATTACTAATCGATCATCGCTAATTCAATTTAGTAATAGATTATCAATGAATTATTAAAAAAAATCTTAGCTGCGAGCAATTTAGTGACGAAGTTCGTAGCTAATACCTATTTTATTCTTAGTGTTTGTTGTTAAATAAATTACGCGTTTCTATCACGCGCAAAGCGCGTACACTAAACTAGTTATATTAAAATGTGAAAGACCTTATAATGTGATTTGAACTTTTTACCCTTCATTAAAAGACTTCGCAATAGAAAAAAATATCTTTTCACCTTTTTAATCCAATTATTATACTATTATATTTATAATATTAAATATTGAGTATAATAAATATATGAGAAGTTTCATTTTTGAACAAACTCCTAAAATATATAAAAGACTCCTAAAAATATGAAAAGTCAATATTTGAAACTTTTGTTTCCGTAGGAAATCCTAAAACAGAAAGTTCTCACAATTATTAAAAACTTTTGGAACATCAAATAGTAATTAATGTTGCACGTTTTGTTTGTATTTTTCCATAAATATATTATTGTGTCTTTATTTTTGAAGATCCATAATTATATTTAATGTCCAAATCGTATTTAATGTCCATCCTTTGGTACTACAACCAAAATCTCCCTCTGAATATTTTTGCATAAAAGTTAGGTTTAATTATACGGTTCTGATATTTTGATTATCATATTGTTTTGTTGTAGTTTTTGTTCTGTTACTATCTGTTGTTTATTTTTTTACTTAGTACATGTGGTAGATGAATGTTCGATCGAATTTTGAGAAACTTTTATGTAAAGGTTATGTTTATTCGTATTGTTTAAATATCTTGATTATCATATTATTTTACGATTTTGATATTTTGATTATCATATTGTTTTGTTGTAGTTTTTGTTCTGTTATTATCTGTTGTTTATTTTTTTGCTTAGTAAAGGTGGTAGATGAATATTCGATCGAATTTTGAGCAATTTTTATGTAAAGATTATGTTTATTCATATTGTTTAAATATCTTGATTATCATATTATTTTATTATAGTTTATGTTTTGTTTCTATCTGTTATTTTCTGCTAAATACAGGTGGTAGATGAATGTTTGATCGTTCTTTGAGAAATTTTTGTGAAGGTTAGCGTTAATCGTATTGTTCTGCTATCTCAATTATCATATTATTTTGTTAAGCTAATCATATTATTTTGCTATCTCGATTATCATATTATTTTGTTGTGATTTTTGTTGTGTTACTATTCTGCTTGTTATAAACTTTTAGTTAAGCATGACATGTTTGTTTTCTAAATAAAATAGAGTTATGAGTTCTGCAGGTAGTACCTTGAGTTCTTTATTATATTTTATCTCATTTTTTTATTTTTTTTATTTATGACTTTCATTCACCCAAAAAATTATTCTTCTTTGAATTTTTTCTCCTCCTTATTATCTACAGTCATGTAGAATAAGTTGGAGTTCAAATTTTGGGACTCATCTGACACATGAAAAAAGGTATGAAATATCTGATCATCATCTCTCCACTGAAATAGATAATGCTCCAAAATCGCCAACGCTTGTGAAAACTCAGGAGTTAATATCTCATCATGATTTTGCTATTTATTTTATATTCATGTCGTATACTTCTATCCGAAATAGGTATAGAAGATTTATATAGTCAGATTCTAACATGTTTAGGATTGAGCCGCTGTTTGATAGAGATTGTATCCGATTATGCAGTGTAGTTACTATTTCTCTCAATTTCTCATCACAAATTTATTATTTATTTTATATTCGTGTTGTATATTTCTCAGCTGAAATCGATATAGAAGATTTATAGTCAAACCCTAACTGGTTTGGGATTGAGCCTTTGTTGTTTGATTGAGATTGAGTACATTATGCAATGTTATGAGATGATGTGCCTTTGATGGTATCAAGACAACTATTGCAGACATTTGCACATAAATAGACTTAGATTAATGCCTTACATAGCTCTAAATTTGGTGCTTTAGAATGATTTTGTTATGCTAGGGTCAGTTTAAATTACTTTTTATTTTACTTTATCGGTTGCATCATTTGGTGGTGTATATGTATCTGTAAAGGTGTAGCAATTGGATGTTTGTAATTCATCTCTTAGAAATTCATAATAAAATAACAAGAATGCTCTACCAAGAAAATTTATATAGAGGAACATAGTAGGTAGAATGAGAACTATTGAAGGCCAGTTTTTTTATGGGAAGTACTTATCAGAAAAAAAAAGGGATAGAAAATCTCTAAATAATTATTTTTTAGAAAATAGTCTTATTCTAATTGACCATTAAATTTTAGCATCTTAATTTTTATTATAATTAATTAAAATAATAGGCTACAAAAGAATTTAAACATAGTACCAGGAACTACACACATGAGCCACACCTCACATTGGGACCATGGAGTTGTTTATTATAAAGTGTATTTTTTGAGTTGTTGTGTTGATTGAAATTATTGCATATCAACATCTTTGAATCCTTTTCAATGGAAATGATTTTAAGAACTGAATTTTGTGAGAGTGAACTAGCAACAAAGTCACTGAATTATTTTTCTATTTGTGATTAATAAATTCTTTTCGGATATAGTCATCTCAAAATTTGATGTGTCTCAAGTATTTTAGTTTTGACAAAACAATACAGAGGAAGGTCAATATTGAAACTCAACAATATTATATATTTTATTCCTTTTACGCAATCTTTTATACTGATTTGACATATACGTGCAACGCACGTACTCTAAACTAGTATCATTCTTAAAAACGAATTGAAAGGTGAATCACATATCAAAAATAAAATGAGATATTAAAAAATATATATAAAAGCATAGTTGTGTTAAAGACTTAAAGTGATTTAAAATTTCAATATAGTGATGAAGCTATATTAATTGACAATCAATTTTTTTTAGATAACTTTATAAAGGTAATTAATATATTACTTAAAATTGTTACAAATTTTATTATTTCATATAAGTATTTTTTTGAATGAATTGTTTTATACCTTAACTATGTTATTTGTGGATTAACCTTAAGCTACACTTATTTTTCTGTCAATTTCATCTTTTCGATACATCTAATAAAATTAAGTTAAATAAGGTTAATCACCTTCAATACATTTAGTAATTTTTACCTTTTAATTATTTTGCACTAATAATCATGAAAATATTTATCACCACGTATGTAGCAGTCTTCAGATTTTCTTCAGATTCTTTCATAATTGATTAATATAACATTGTTTATTTTTTTATAAAATAAATAAATTACAAGTCAAGAATATAAATACTAAAAAATGATCAATGTTTAAGAATTGAATTTTTATTTTTATTTTTTTGACAAAAATAGAGCTATAAGAGAGTTTACAAAAAAATCTCTAGATGCTACTAAAAATTTCAAAAAAGTCAAGCTTCACAACTTTATAATGACATGAGTTTAAAAGTTTCTATTGATGTTGATATTATTGATGAAGAAGACGAAGATGCTTATCATAGTTCTAAAGTAAATATTAAAAAAATTAAAATATTATTAAACATAATGCATTTATTATAACTGAAAATGTTACTGAACCTAATTCATTTACAGGAATTGAAAATATCACTGAACCTAATATATTTACTGAAGAAAAAAATATTATTAAAACTAATCCTAAAGCATCTGAAAATGAATACGCTAAATCTCATCAAATTCATAAATAAGGTGAATATGCTAAAAGGTCATCCATTAATGTTAATGAAAAAGAAAAAATAAATAAATTAATGAAGGATGATAATGAGACATTTTTTAAGGGTATGATGAAAGTTTTAAAAATCTTCATTGAAAATCAAGTTAAAAAATTGAGTGCGTTAATTGAGACGTTTAAAAATCGTGATTGATTTAATATTCGTGATCAAATTTATTTTATTTTTGAACTCGCTATATTTAAATTGTACATCAAAGAGCAATGTATCAAAGCTATAATAATTCTTTATAAAAATGATCAAAAAATAAAATTATTTTTACGTATGGGTAAACACAGGCGTCGAACAATGATATGAATGATCGTTTACGATAAATTTTAAAGTATGTTAAATTTATAGATGTAAGTGATGACACTAGTTTGATAATTTTTGTATAACTAACAATTTTAAAGTTTGATAATAACGTCATTTTTTGACACCTATGATTATTGATATGATCATGAAAAGGCTAAGATTTTTTATGTAATTAATGCTTAACCTCAATGTAAATGTTAAGTGCTAATGTAATTATTTAATTTTATTTTTTTTATTTCTTTTCATCTTCTGTAAAATATTGTTATTGTGACAGATTCTTACTTGATTTCAGCTTTCTTTAAAAAAATATTGATGACAATAAAAAAACACTAATTTTTAAATTTTTTCTTTATTCTTAGTTAGTCATAAAATAGAGATCATAAGTTTGTTGATAAAATATATCAATCTATATTATTTAATAAATAATTTAAAATTATTGTGCTCGTAAATTTTACTTATTTTATGGAACAGATGTATACCTCTTTGATGATAATTTTTTTTGTAGTAGTTCATTAATTAGCTAAATCATAATAAATTATTAAAAATAATTTATTTATATTTTTTCTCATAAGCTTTGTCAAAATATAAAGCAGGTGTTTAAGACAGACTACATAAATATCAGTTGAGTTGATATATCTTTTAGCATTACCAAAGCTGATTTTTATATTATCACAAATTTATTTTCTTATAATTTTTTTTATTTCAATAATTTTGTGATTTTATTTAATGATTGTTTAAATTTTGATAATGTCTTAAATGATAAAATTTTATATTTTTAAGAAGGGCGTAGTAAAAATATTTCGAGACAGGTGATTTTATTTAGTTCTTGCATATTTATAATCTTGAATTTTTCTATCAAAATAATTCTCACTGATGCAATAAATAATTTTATTTTTGAGAAATTTATTTTCTTGATACAAAATTTAAGTCGTTTCGATATTTTTGAAATTTCTAATAAATTCGTGAAGCTAATTTCAGATGCACATGCTTTTTTTTCTGTATTATTAATTTTACCTTTTTATATTAGATTAATCTGTCAAATCAAAATTAAATGCTAATTTTATTTATTTATTGTGTTGTATATTATATTTTTCTGGCCATGATTTAATTTGTTCATCAGATCAATTTTTGCTAATGATTTTTCACTTACTTGTCGATGAGTATCTTGTTAAGCTTAATTTTTTTTATGAACTGAATATTTTTATTATTAAAATAATCGATCCATTTTTACTTATCTTGCAAGATTTAGAAGTATATGTTGAATCTTGTTGCTTCAGATGACACTCATTGATTTTATAAATATTGAACATAAAATTGCTTTGATTTTTGAAGAAATAAGAAAAATATATTTAATTAATTTTGTATTGTGAAAGAAAAGTTACAAATGGTGCAAGATATTTTTTTAATAATATTTTTAATATACCCAGCAGATTATCAGAATAACTAATGCAAGCATTATTAATACAACTTATTCAACATTATTCTTATACACTCTATCAAACAATCTTTTATAGTCTTTCAAGTGTGTTCGCAGGTGTTTACAAGTATATTATTCATCATCTATTATATATTTTTATTTATACTATTACAAGAGAGTAACTATAAGGTTATCTTACGTATGATATTAACCCTTAAGAATGTGGAAAAGAGTATGAGGATATTGATATTACTAACATAATGGTGAAAAATCTTATCTTAGAAAAAAAGAGCGCAACACTTATTTTCCTTTCTCTAATAAAAATATTATTTAATTTTGCAGGATACATTTCAATCTTGTAGATCAGTTTTTTAAAATATTACTATTGAAAGTACTATTTTTATGATCATTAGCATATGTCTCTTGTATACATTGAGTGACTGAACTCAATCAAATAATTTTTTGCCTATCATTTTATTTGTAACCTCATCATCATAGGTAAATTGGTCATTCAACTTATTCATAGCAATAATTAAGTGACAGATTCGTTCATTGCATAATAACAAATTTAATTGTCTTATAAAAAAATATGATAATATGACAATACCGTCATATATAAATATAATATTTTTTTAACAAAAACTTATAGACAATGTGCTATATTTACATAACCAATAAAATTTTGATAATATTTGTTAGAATAAACAAACTCATATCTATAATTTTTCTCTCTCTTTCTTTTATAATATATAATCGATCATGTTTTAATATATCATTTTTATGAAATCTAAATATTGCTTTTGCTTATGTGATTGTGTTATTTATTTTTTCTCAGTATGAATGCGTGATTCATTATTATGAAAGACTTTGTATTTTTATAGCTCTTAGACGTGCTTCTCAGTTTGCTAAGAATTCTTTTTACCAATGTCTTTTTTTTTTTTTTTTTAGGATCTTTGATTTTGCATAGGCTTAGGCTTTTATATATGTAACCCTAATGTTGATTTATCAATTTTTTTCACTTGCGATTTTTTTCAGTTCTCCTAATCTTCGTGGGATTTGGACTCTGCTTGATGAAATCTATGATTGCTAGTGGCGGACTCAGAATTTTTACTAAGTGGGTTCAATAAATAATACTAAACAAAAGAGAAAATTTCACAAATAGCAAACTTGAGCCCATAATTAAGGAGGAGATAACACAACTTTACTTATTACAGGAGATAATAATTTTTAAGTTAAAATATTACTATTTTTTTGTATTTAACATGTTTATTTGTACGGCCAAATACAAATACAATTTGGGGGTGTTGAGCTATTTTAGGTGGACTGTTACAATTTAAAAGGAAAGGATCTTTAATGAGCAGATTTTTCTCCTTAAATCAAAATACAAATTGTATTTGCTTGAGTTATCATATACAAATATGCAATGCATCATTTGATACAAATGTATAAATTTTTATTTGTATGTTAAATTTATCATTTGTATTTGTATATAAGTAAGTATCATTTGTATTTGTATGGTTCAAAGTATAAACATGAATTGTTTGATATAAATGTATCATTGTATTTATATGGTTCAATTTGTATCACTGAATTGAATCAATAATTTCTTTTCAATTACTTAAAACTACAAATGATGCAGTCACCTACAAATACAAATGATTATTTAAGAAATACAAATAATATAGTCAATTACAAATACAAATACAAATGCAAAACAAATAAAATTTGTATTCGAGTTTCTTTAACAAAACACATTTGAACTTTGGAACAAAGATCATTCACGATCAAAGAAGTCGGATAGGTAGAGGCTAGGAATAGGATGCGGAAAATTATCAAGTAAAATTTAAATGCTACTTTTGGCACTGGGAAAAGGCCGCAAAAAATTGTTTCTCCAGTACCCTTCTCCTTGTTCTCCTCCCATTTCGCATTTTCGAAGGGAACTAAGGTTTACTTGGAATAGTCAGTTGTTTTTTTTCCCACCCCCTCTTAAACTAAAGCTAGTTGACTACTTATAAATCCTTATCAGAAAGAAAACTATCCGACTTTTTTGATCGTGAATGATTTTTGTTCCAAAGTTCAGATCCAGTGAGGTTGAACATGACGAGGACGAATTCGAGTTCCTCAGCCTCTGATCTACGACAGCATCGCTTCAGATCTGAATCCAAATGTAACAATGGTTGAAAATGGGTATCAGAAGTGGAGCTCTTTTGAGAGCATTTATGGCTATCTTGATTGCCCTTTCTAGGTCACAGATGGAGAGAAGAGCGGTTGATGGTTGAGGGAGACGACGGTGGTGTTCATGACGAAATTATGTCTCTGTCTCATCGGCGATGGTAGTGTTGTGGTGGGAGATGATGAAGATGGCAAGGGAATAAACATGGGAGAGAGGGGCTACTGGTGTAGGATTTAAAATAAAATTAGGTAGGTTGAAATAGGCGTGATAATAAAAAGAGGTTGATGCTCTTTTAATTGTATTTGGACTGGTGGATAAGGCCGACCAAAATATTGTTATTTTTTCTTTGGATGGTAATTTTTCTAAAATATTGTTACGAATCATAATTATGGGCCCAAATTTGCTATCCTCTGTAGTTTTCTCTAAAAAAAATTGAGCAAAGACATATGCTAAGTTACTGCTAGTGCTAGACATTTAAGTGTTTAAAAGAAAAAAGAGTGATGGAGGGTGGGTTTGAACAAGGGCGCGGGAGTGGGGACTTTACAACTTGAACCCACTTTGCCACTAAGCTGAACATTGCACTTGGTAAAGTGGGTTCAAATTTAATATATATCGTATACAATTTTTTAAAACTGATTATATATAAATATATATAGTGTAATTTTTCGATGAAGTGGATTCATATGAACCCACTTGAACCTATGTAGGTCCGCCCCTGATGATTGCTATCTATTTCCTGCATCTGTTTTACACTTTTATCAAGAATTTCTATTTTTCTTGGATGATTTTCAGTTTATTAAGAACTTTTGCTTGAACTTTGAATGCTTGAGACAGAACGTTTGTGAACTCATGTTTTGAATATGTACAAATTTTGTGATTTTTTAAATATTTTTAAACATTCTGTCATGATTTAAACTCGAAGTGCTTGAAACAAGTATGACCTATATATTTCATGAATATATTCTATTGCCTTTTCAATTATCAAAATATATTAAATTCAACACCTTTTTATATAATAATGTCAAAAAATTTATAAAATTCTTATGCCACAAAGCACAAGTTATACTTTATATCTTACGATTTTACCTTTTCATTTCATTTCCTGCATAATTTGTATCTCACTAATATTATGCCTTGAAGTGTTTGGACAATGAGTTTAATTTTATTTCAAGATCTTCGTTATCATTTATAATATTGAATGCTACATTATATTAAAAGTAGCGTCGATAGTTATTTAATATCAATTTCAACATGATATAATTTATTAAAATCTCTTTATTTTTCATCATTTTCAGATATCTTTCTTTTCTAAAATTTTATGAGTGTTATGTCGTATCACTCTTAGAGAACACATATCTTCATATGTTGATATCTTGGTTATTTATTTCTCTTCTTCTTCAAATAATTTTATTTCTGAATTCGATTGATTTATTATGCTTGAGACGAGTTAGACATTCAATCCTCCAAAGACTTCTAATTTTAACTGAAGTATTTACAATTAATTATAATATAAGGTTAGTGAATTATATGCAATTAGCTTACAACGCTTTACAAATGTATTATCTTTGAACTTCAAGTTTATATATATAAAATGAGTTATTTAAATTTCCGTACAAGAAAATAGATGAAGTATATAAACATTAAAAGTTTAAAAAAATTTGTAGTATTTTAAACGTGTTTTAAGACATTTATAATTATATATTATTCATTAATTATCATATCCCTATTATAATATTTCTTAAACATGATATTAACTTTTGAGAATGTAGGTAAAATTATAAAGATATGAAAATATAATGAAGGGTGTAAATATTATTAACATAATTGTGGAAACTATGAATATTCATTTTTAAATACTTTATCTATTTTAATTTGTTTTGACTTATTTTAATTTGATACATAGTTTAAGAAAGTAAAAGAAACTTTTAAATTTGTGATTAAAAATAAAAAGTATATCAAATATATTAAAATATTCTTATAACAACATAAATTTCTAAAATTTGATTAGATTATGATTATTTTTTTAATAAACTTTGTGTCACATGAATTAGAATGGAGAGGGTAATATTTACGACAGAAAAGATATTCCTAACTTTTTAACTCACTCTATGCTTCAGGATTCTCATTTTCCTTGCAAAACCCCAGCACCCAGCAGCCTCCGCCTCCTAAAACCCTAACAAATGTCTTCTTCCATTTCCCTCCGCCTGGCGCGCCACCTCTCAACCTCCGCCGCAGCCGCAGCCGCAGCCGCAGCCGCCAGCGCCAGTGCCACCGCCACCGCCAGCGCCAGCGCCGCTGCTTCTTCAACGTCCGGCGCAACCATCTCTATCTCAAAAGCAAAATCGAAGCTCAAGTCGGAGCACGATCCAGACAAAGCCCTAAAAATTTACTCCTCTGTTTCTAACCACTACACTTCCCCTTTATCCTCCCGTTATGCTCAAGAATACACAGTCAAACGCCTCGCTAAATCTCATCGTTTCTCCGACATCGAATCCTTTCTCGACTCTCACAAGAATGACAAAAAAATTACCCAGGAACCATTCCTCTCCTCCATTATTCGTTCCTATGGATTAGCTGGAATGTTTGATCAGGCTCTTCAAACTTATATTCAAATGGACGATTTAGGTACCCCTAGATCAGCAGTTTCCTTCAACGTGCTTCTTTCCGCGTGTGTTAACTCGAAATTATATGATCGTGTTCCCCAGCTGTTTGATGAAATGCCAAAGAAGCATGGATTTTTACCTGACAAAGTTTCGTATGGTGTATTGATTAGGTCTTATTGTGAAATGGGGAAGCCTGAATTGGCAATGGAGAAACTTAAGGAGATGGAAGAGAAAGGTGTTGAAATTACAGCTGTTACTTTCACGACCATATTGCATTCTTTGTATAAGGGAGGAAAGAGTGATGAGGCTGAGAAGGTTTGGAATGAGATGGTGAAGAGGGGTTGCGGACCGGATGTTGGTGCTTACAATGTAAAGATTATGAACATTCAGGGTGGTGATCCTGAGGGAGTGAAGGGTTTAATTGAGGAAATGAGCAATGTGGGTTTAAAACCCGACACAATTAGCTACAATTACTTGATGTCTTGTTACTGTAGGAATGGGATGATGGATGAAGCTGGGAAAGTTTATGAGGATTTGGAGACAAATGGGTGCAATCCAAATGCTTCAACTTTTAGAACTTTTATATTCTATTTGTGTAAGAGTGAACAGTTTGAGACGGGGTATAAAGTATTCAGGGAGAGTGTGAGAGCAAACAAGATTCCGGATGTCAATACACTCAAATACTTGGTGCATGGTTTGGTGAAGAGTTCAAAAGTGAAAGATGCAAAAGAGATGATTAGGACAATGAAGAAGAAGTTCCCTCCTAATGTGGTGAAAGTTTGGACCAAGTTAGAGGACGAGCTTGGTTTGGCTAAAGTTGAAGACGGTGATATCAAGTAAAATGAGACTAATGTTGCTTAGTTATGATTTTTGTTCGAGATAGCTGTAGCATTGTAGACAGCTTTCTAACGGTTGAGGGACTTTACATGATTGAATTTTTATGTTTGTCATAAAGATGTGAGTTAGCACTTGGCACTAACATTTTCTGTGCCATTTATTTTTGAAAGCTAATATAGATCTTTTACTTGAAATTTTGTAGTGCTTTTGAAGATCTGCGAATGTTCAATTCTATGGGCTAAATTTGTTGTTGCTTCATTGCTTTTTTCCTTCTCTCCCATCCATTCATTTGAATAATAATAATAATGTCCATATTGCTAACAGTCTCATTCTAGCTTTGGTTGATGGTTTAATGCTAAGGTTATTTCTCTCTAATGCTGCTAGTCTAAAGAGTTCAAAGGTTCTTGCAAACAATTTGTTAAACTCATATGTTATACTTCTGGACAAGGTACACTTACTTGATTCTAGTAAATCATATTTATTGTTAGAAACCAAAGATGCTACAGTTTCCTTGAATGTTGAATGTATTTACCTTAAGTTTGTTGCATGTAGTAGACACAATTCAAAGTGTAATCATAATTTTCCCATAAAAAGTGTGTTTTGTACGGGTAACTGCAAAATGGTGTATGTGACTGAAGTACACAATGGATATGAGAAATGAGAATCGTTGATATGACACTTTTAGTAATATGAAGTTGTTACAAGTCCACAAATCTCCGACTCATTTCTCTTATGCCCACACATGATTTTTGATATTATTGCATCATTGAAACATGCATTTGGCACTTTAAACTTTCTTGGGTTCCCTCCTGGTGTCAATTACAAGTCTCGATAAATGTAGCACTTGCTGTTTTTTGTGACTTTGTGTTAGTACCATTTCTTTACTTCTCGGTAAAGTTTATGAGGTGGTCATATTGTGGTTAGATTCTGATATATTTTATTTTCTCCAGATAACGAGAAAGACCCCAAAAGACGAAATTCCTCTGGTTTTGATTTCACCAGCTATGATGGTTTTGAAGCACCTGATGCAGCAAAGCCATCCTTTAATATGGTAACTCGTCCTCCTTTTTAAATACCAATCTTAATTGAGATAGACACAATATTAAAATTTCAGATGTGCGGATTAATTTTTAATGTATGGATTAGCTATTTCTTGTTTTGGAGACTCTGCTGTGTTGTGAGCCCTCCTTTTTTTTTTTTTGAACTTGTATAGGTTAGTATGCTCTTCTTCTGAAGTCCGTCTATGGTTCATGATGACTTTGCATTGACCATTCATAGAGTAAAGGTTATTGCTTGGATGTGGAATATTTCAGAATTAATCTATGTTTGGTTGGGTTATCATTAATTTTCAGAATATTTTGCATTAGCAATTAATATGTTGTTTGTCCCACCTTTAGATGGCTTATGTAATCGATTTCCAAGTAGATGTGAAAGTGATTTCTGTTTTAGTTAGAACCGAAAAATTTGTTTTTATTCTGGGGAAACAGAGGATTAATGGTTTCTGGAAGACTATCTTCATTGATTATGGATGCGACTGTTGCATCCTAACATGGAACGGCAGATATTTTGAAGAAAGTATTTTTGGATTTATCTGAGTAGTTGCGGAGCTACTGGGCAGGGAAAGGACAACCTCTTGTTCCTCTGTTTTGTGTATACACAACAATCTGAGTACAAACTATACACGTCTATCTAAGCCTTGATAGTTATAGTTATATGGTATTTCTGCTGGTGGGGTAGCAGGTACTCAGTAAAATAGTCAATGGGGCGCAAGCTCTTCCGGAGAAGGACAACATTGCTATATTTTAGAAAGGGACACTTACCAATATTACAGTTCGGTCAACTAGTTTACAAAATATGTACAAAAATGGCCGAAGTATACACAACATATACATTGGTTATGTATGTCTATATATTATATGTATACGTATGTATACTTAGTATAAGTATACACAACCTATACATTGTATACATATTTTGTAAACTAGATCACTCAAAGTTATTGGGCTGTAATTTTCCCTTTTAACAATACCCATCTGAATACGAGTGTCACACGTATATATGCTTCGACATGCTGACGTTTAATGCAGTGACATGCAGAGGGCTATATACAACACGAAGGCTGTGTTCAGACATCCACTGAAGAGTATTTGACCTCCCTGGTTCCAAATCCCACCCCCAGCTTGTTAAAATACATAATCGAACATGGTTACAGATCTGTAGTGATACTGGTAGGACATTTCACTAGGTACTTGAAAAGAAAACCTTGTATGACTAACGCTTTCCTCAATTTTCATAGCCCCTTTGCCTCAATTTGCATTTATCCTTAAAAAGTCTTGATTTTGGATCTTAGTTGTAAAAAGTGAATAGAACTGTTTTGGGGAGATTGCTCTCTTGTGACTCGGGATGAACCTTTATCGATAATCTTGACACGTTAAGGACATTTGGAAGAGACATTTTTGGTGGTCATGGTAGACAAATGATCAATGAGATGGACATGTCAGTGTGTTAGACATGCATCTCCCAAGTGTGATAAATTGTGTTGGATATATGGTGTTTCGAGTGGACAAAATGGTTGATTTAGAAGTCTTTTTCTTGGGTATTCTAATGGGCTTGGTGATTTGAACCTTGGTCTTTGCCTATCTGATGGGGATTGGGTTAGGCATGATATTTTGATTTTTGGAAAAATTATGTATTTTTTTCTGGGTAATTTTCAGAAATCCATTTTTAAAAATTGGGCTTGGGCATTTGAGCTTAGCAAAGACCAACTTTGTAACTTTCTCTTAATGCTACATGAACTTGGATAGGCACTAGTAGTCCTGTAACACCTATTGGTTACTGATGCATCAATGCAAATGAAGGGTTCATATCACAAAGTAAAAAATTTCCATCTCATTCAAACATCGAGTACAGGTTTGTTTTGATGAGTTCTAAGTTATATATATAGCCAGGTGCCTAGGAAAGATCATAAAATTTACGGACAAGTGTCAAAATATCCTTAAACTATCGAAAACAGGCCACTTTTACCCTCCGTTAAATTTTGGGTAGCAATTTTACCCATGCCGTCTAATTTTGCGACCAGATCTACCCTTATTACTAACAGCCCTCCACACAAGCTGCCACACCTATTTTGATACAATATAATTGATGATGTGGCTGTCCAACATGGAAAATAAAACCCTCCCTCAATCGAAAGTGGAAAGACAACAAAAGGTGGCAAAGTTGAAAGCTAGAAGAGCCAATGGTAACTCCCAAAATTTAGCTAACTCTATTGATTGTTGGACATAGCTTGCAAGACTATTAGAAATTGTTGCCAACATTATATAGTAATTTTTTTGCATAAATTTCCAACAACCAAATCTGGTATGTTTTTGCATTATTTGGTTGTTAGAAATTTGTATAGTTGGTTTATGTCCTTTTTTTTTTTTTTTTTTAATGTAATTGGCAAGTGAAGTCAAAAATTCAGTTATGTGTTGATGTTATTAGCTATGAACATTCAAGTGCAGTTTGTTGCTGAATTATTTCGAACACTTCTGGTTATAAAAGTGCAGTTTGGTGATCAATTGTCATTTTGTTGTTGATGCAGCTTTTTGTCCAGTTCTGATATTTGCTGCAGTTTTTGGTCCATAAAGCAATCAGTTCACAAGTGCATCTTCGGTTAACTTCACAAATGGCCCTAAAAGGGTGGTCTGTATTTTTCGGCTCCGCTTAACGTATTTTTTTTTTTAAATAGCTTCCTCTTCAGAAAATTTGCTAGGCAAAACTTTTGTTGCCCATTGGGTTTAACAACAAACCTGTTCAATTGACAAAAGTTCTGTCTTAAAAGCAAAAGTTATAACTTATATCTGATGGACAATAAAAGTTCTTTCCAATGAGATAAAAAGACCGAACACTTTTGAGAAACCCATGCATCATTTTCTGCACATCTCGATCTCGAACTTCATAAGAATTCGCAAATCCTTCCGACACAGTCGCAAAAAAATCAGAGGGAGAGTTTTTCTTTTTAATGAATTGGGTCTTGAACGTCTGAATTTGGATTGAAAAATGGACCTGCGTATGCCATTTAATTGATGGCTAAACAATAGTGTTATTGATTAAGATTCCTATAGTGACTGGATAAAAAGGACACTTGCTAAATTATTTGATCATGTTTCTTTATGCTAAACATCTAATAATTAACACTTCATCCGCATTCTGAGTTGATTCTTGGTGATCCTCATCCTGATCCAAACAATAATATACTTGATTTATACGATCTTTTTTCATTTAAATATTACTTAATAATTTAACTAGATTTTGTGCTAATTCTAGGTATAAAAAAAGGCTAAAGAACCGATGTGCGACGTGCCGACGTATTTAGTTATGTAGTTCTGAGGGTTTTAAAGGGGTTGTTTGGTTGGGAACAAGTTATCCCGGAATAATTTATCTCAGGATTAGTTATTTCGAGATTAGTTATTTCACTATGTATCTAGGATAACTTATCCCATCACTATGATATAAATGGTGAGATAAATAATTTCGGGACTAACTAATACCTCCAATCAAACGTCGCTGGATAAAATAATTCTGCATTTTATTCCGGGACTATTATACCTTATACCTCACACCAAACAACCCCTAAGGTTGCCCCGGCTGTTTACAGGGACGGAGCTAGAAGCCGGGGTATGGGTTCGGTCGGACCCAGTAATTTTTTCTCAAAAAGTGTATTTTTATTAAGAAACTTACTAAATATATACAAATATTAAGTTTAGAATCCAATTATTAACACTTAAAATTGCCGCTATAAAATTTAGAACCCATAAAGTTAAAATTTTGGCTTCGCCTTTGCCCTTTTAACCTTTTTTTCAGACCTATGTTAAAGTTGACATATTTTTTTTTGGGTCCATTGAAGACCAAAAGTAACAAAAGAAAAAGTACAAATTTGGATGACAGCTTATGCTCTTAACTTAATTTGAAGGATGGAGTCACTTTATACTATACCTCTAAACTAGTAGACATTTTTCGTCATTTTCACAATTTTTCTAAAGGAGACAAAAGACACCCATTCTATGAATTTAGAAAAGATACTTGACAACAAATGGGTAGAAATATAATAATTAAGTAGCCCGGTGGATAAATCATTTAGAAAGGGCCACATTTTAAGGAGTTGTGGTCTATCTTTGACGCAAGCACTTGTAACCTATGTCGTACGGAGATAATTTTACTATTACTCAAAGGCTCATTCTCTACGTATCGAATTCAACTTTTACTTAATTACAAGTAAGAAGTTTTGCACTTATCTATCTTAAACTACTAAAAAGTAATTAGCTAATGCCCACTCAATACTCATATGCTAGTATATATCTTGATATCACCATATTCCACAAAGAAATTAACAAGTAGACCGGCTTTTCCCTAAATGGAGGGACGCATGTATATATCCTCTTTGTTCAGAACTTGGGGGTATTTAAATTATTAATTAGTAGAGAGCATAGAAGGGATAAATATTTATTCGTATTCGATATATCAGACCAATCACTCCTATTATTGTTATGCGGAGGTCGGGTTTCACCCCATCCATGCTCCTTTGGCTTAGCTATTGAACCCTCAATCTTTGACTTTAAAAAAAAAATGTCTTTCTAATTGTTAAAACTTATCGTTTTTTCAAAATTTTACGAACAATATATACATGACAATAGTATATTTACATGAAATATAAAAATAAATGAATTATGTATACTAACAAACATCGTATCATTGACCTCTTGGAGATGTTGTGACGTGCGTATGTCAATTTTTCTGGCTTGTCTTGTGGAAACACACACATAGTATTTGGAAAAAGAAATCTTTAATTTGTTGACTTTTGATTTTCCACGAAAATAGTAATATATTCTGCATAATATCTCCAACAAATTATTCTTATCACCTACCCATTATATAAAGCCCTACTGTTTGGTTGGTCAAAGGTCGAAATATCAATACAACAACTTGGACAATATGTTTATTGGCCTACCATTTAATTCGTATATAGTAACAAAATGTGACAAATAGAAACCCTACATGTATAAGTTTTGAGCTAATTTCAACCTAAATTAATAAACATGTCCATATCATACTTAGCCTATCGATTTTGACCATTGAGAGAAGAACTATGACAATATATAATTATTACTTATACATAAGAGTGTGACTTAGCAATTAATGCAGTAAGTGCAAATTAACGGATAAAGTTCAAAGAGATTTTTACCAAAATATATCATTAACAAAAGTTTTTTTTTTTTAAAAAAATAGTCACATATATACCGTATGTTTATGTAATATATATGCAATGTTTATGCATATATAGTGCCAATAAAATTTCAAAAAAAATAGTCGCATGTATACTGATGACCATTTCGAATAAGAACTTTAGTCGACTGGCCATTTTAGTGTAGTAAATTATAAGTGGGGCTATTTTTTGTGTAAAAATTTAACACAATTACCATTTTATTCAATTTTCCCACATTTAAATCTCCATGGAGATAAAATGCTGAGTGATTCACTTTATCTATTTAAATTTATATATATATATATATATATATATATTTGTTAGAAGTAATATATATAGTTATTTAGAATAATCGAAATGACTACGAGCTATCCAAATATCGCCACTAAAAATTAATGGCATCACAATGATTATTTCCCATCACCCTCTCAAAACTATTCATAGTCACACATATAGTTGACTTAACCTTTAAAAATTTAACATTAGCCTCCCATAATGTTGAAAAGGATGCCTCTAATTCTAAATTTCTATACCGTTACCAATACGTCGCGAGTTATTATCCTATTACACTATTATAGAGTGAGGACATACAGTATATAGGTGCTTGCAAATTGTATATATATTAGTGACGGACCCAGAATTTTTACTAAGTGGGTTCAATAAATAATACTAATAAAAAAAAGAAAAAAATTCACAAATAGCAAACTTGAGCCCATAATTAAGGAGGAGATAACACTACTTTACTTATTACAGGAGATAACAATTTTTAAGTTAAAATATTGCTATTTTTTGTATTTAACATGTGTGTTTGTACGGCAAAATACAAATACAATTTGGAGGTGTTGAGCTATTTTAGGTGGATTGTTACGATTTAAAAGGAAAGGATCTTTAATGAGCAGATTTTTCTCCTTAAATCAAAATACAAATTGTATTTGCTTGAGTTATCATATACAAATATGCAATGCATCATTTGATACAAATATATAAATTTTTATTTGTATGTTAAATTTATCATTTGTATTTGTATATAAGCAAGTATCATTTGTATTTGTATGGTTCAAAGTATAAACATGAATTGTTTGATATAAATGTATCATTTGTATTTATATGGTTCAATTTGTATCAACAAATAAAATTTGTATCAATGAATACAAATACAAGTATTCATAGAAAGAAAATCAACAATTTCTTTTCAATTATTTAAAAATACAAATGATGCAGTCACCTACAAATACAAATGATTATTTAAGAAATACAAATAATATAGTCAATTACAAATACAAATACAAATGCAAAACAAATGAAATCTGTATTCGAGTTTCTTTAACAAAACACATTTGGACTTTGGAACAAAGATCATTCATGATCAAAGAAGTCGGATAGGTAGAGGTTAGGAAAAGGCTGCAAAAAATTATCAAGTTAAATTTAAATGCTACTTTTGAAACTGGGAAAAGGCCGCAAAAAATTATTTTTCCAGTACCCTTCTCCTTGTTCTCCTCCCATTTAGCATTTCCGAAGGGAACTAAGGTTTACTTGGAATAGTCAGTTGTTTTGTTTCCCACCCCCTCTTAAACTAAAGCTAGTTGACTGCTTATAAATCCTTATCAGAAAGAAAACTATCCGACTATTTTGATCGTGAATGATTTTTGTTCCAAAGTTCAGATCCAATGAGGTTGAACATGGTAAGGACGAATTCGAGTTCCTCAGCCTCTGATCTACGGTAGCATCGCTTCAGATCTGAATCCAAATGTAACAATGATTGAAAATGGGTATCAGAAGTGGAGCTTTTTTGAGAGCATTTATGGCTATCTTGATTGCCTTTTCTGTGTCAGAGATGGAGAGAAGAGCGGCTGATGGTTGAGGGAGACGGTGGTGGTGTTGTGGTGGGAGATGATGAAGGTGGCAAGGGAATAAACATGGGAGAGAGGGGCTACTGGTGTAGGATTTAAAATAAAATTAGGTAGGTTGAAATAGGCGTGATAATAAAAAGAGGTTGATGCTCTTCTAATTGTATTTGGACCGGTGGATGAGGCCGGCCAAAATATTGTTATTTTTTCTTTGGATGATAATTTTTCTAAAGTATTGTTATGAATCGTAATTATGGGCCCAAATTTGCTATCCTCTATAGTTTTCTCTAAAAAAAAACTGAGCAAAGACATATGCTAAGTTACTGCTGGTGCTAGACATTTAAGTGTTTAAAAGAAAAAGAGCGTTGGAGTTGGGGTTCGAACAAGGGCAAGGAGTGTGGACTATAAAAGTTGAACCCACTTTGCCACTAGGCTGAACATTGCACTTGGTAAAGTGGGTTCAAATTTAATATATACCGTATACGTATTTCAAAAACTGATTATATATAAATATAGATAGTGTAATTTTTTGACGAAGTGGGTTCATATGAACCCATTTGAACCTATGTAGGTCCGCCCCTGAATTTATTATATACTGTATATTTTTCTTGTTAAAAATAAAAATGTGTAAGAGACAAACTAAACGTTGTAAAACCAAACGCTATATTATTTATATCCTATATAAGAAGTGAGGGTTAGGCAGTCGAAACTGCAGATAGTCGACATGCCTGCTACGGAGGATTCCACTTTGAAACTTTAGTATTCTTCTCCCGTTCTCCGTTTAAATATTTTAATTCATTATATATTTAAAAATTACATTAAAATTATAATAAATCACAATAATTAATAATTTAAAATATTTTATATCAGAAAATTTTGTACTCTTCTCCATTTCAGATTTATTTATTTCCTTTTTGATTAATTATTATATTTGAAAATACGTTAAAAATATTACAAATCACAATTATTAATCACTTAAAATATTTTTATATAAATTTTATTAATCTAAATAAAATAACGTATGCATATCTAAGAAATTATAGACTAAAGAGATAAAAAATCTCAATTATAAATGATTGAATAATGCACATTTTAAAATATTAATATTGGATCAGCAATAACCGACTAGTCAAACAGAATATCCTGCATTTATGACTAATTCAAAGTTGAGATCTCAAAATAAGGTGGATAATACAGGTTGGCAATATCAATGTTTTTTTTTCCTAATAAAACTATGGCACAAAAAGAGGTAGGTTGTTTACTTGTTTTAGATAGATAGAGATGAGTGGTGAGACTCTTATTTTATAGGTAACAATTAACAAGTTGGGAAAAATTAAGGTCAAAAGTATGAATACTCCATCCAATCCATTTCACCTGTTATAGTTACTAAAAATAATTAACTTTGTCTAAAATACTTATAGTTTTAAAAAATTAAGATAGAATTACTTTTTTCTCAACATTTATCCCTTGCTTTAATAAATATGGAGAGATTATTAATGTAATAAAATAAAGAATGGTATTAAATGAAGATCAAGGAGTAATAAATAAGGGCTAACGTATTCAAATGATCCTTTTAGTTAATGTTTTTTTTAAGGGGCGTGCATAATGTGTTTGACCAAGATTCTGAAAAATCAAAAAGTATTTTTTTAAAATGTTTATTTTAGAAACTTGAGTTGTTTGGTCAAATTTTTAGGGAAGAAATAAGCGTTTTTGATTAGTAGCAAAAAATATTTTTCAAAAGCTAAAAAAGTAAATTTTTTCAAAAATACATTTTTGGAACCTTGACAAAGCAAAAATTATTGCTCTAATATTGACAAAAGTGTTTTTAAAATTGATTAGTCAAACACAAAATGATATACTCTAAAATACTTCTGATAAAAAATACTTTTTAAAGAAAATAAATTTTAAAAGCTTGGTCAAACATGCTAACAAATATGACAAGTAAAATAGATCGAAAAGAGTTTTCATAAACATCAAGACAAATGTTTCCTAATAAATCCTTTTTGCAAGATGTAAAGACACATTTTTACTAAATTTTTAAATAGGTGAAAATCGTTTTCATCCCTTAACTTTGCTTTAAAAATTAAACTCTCCACTCAACTTTTAATAATAGATATTTTCCCCTTTATCCTAATTTACTTTTTTTAAATACCTATTTTACCTTACATTACTCCTTTTTTTTTACTTCTTTAAAACCATGATATTTTCATTATTTTTTTTAAATCTATGTAACAAAGTTTTTACAAAAAATAAACATTATTTTCTGGGCAAAAAAGTGAGAAATGCTAATTAATTAAGTATATAAGTTAATGATGTTCTATTATGAAGTAAATTAACATAATTAAAAAAAATTAATTTATTAATAAGGTTAAAATTTTAATATCTATTTATACAAGTGAAAATAACAAGTAATAATAAATTTATAAATATATTTTAACGTAGGAAATACAAAAAAAAAAAAAAAAAAAAACTAAAGACAATTTTTGTGATAAATTCATAAAAGTATTATTCCACTTATAATATTAATGAACTTAAATAAAAAGCTATAAATACCTAGATCAAAAAAATTATTATATATAATATAAAGAGGTATAACATAAAAAGAAGCTTGAAAATAATAAGAATAAAATGGATATTGCATAGGATAAAGGGAGGAAAATATCTGTTGTTCAAAATTGACAGGGTAGTTTGATTTTTAAAGCAAAGTTGGGGATGAAATCGATTTTCGTCTTTTTCCGAATATTACAAATCAAAATAAAATCTAACACATTTTTGGATCAATGTTTTAAAAGGCGATCGCGGAGCGAGCCTCGAGGCGAGGCGTAGCCAAAATGCACCAAGGAGTTGGGAGGAGACAAAAGTATCGAAAGGCGTACGCTCCACTATTTGGGGAGTTCACCTAAGCGTGAGGCGAATGATGAGGCAAACGCCCTTAGGCGTAAGCTCCAAAAATTACTATCAATTAAAATAATTTTTTGCTATTAAGTTCCTAATTTAAGCCTAATTACTAAAATATTTAATCATTAAAATTAAATAATACTTAAATACTCAAAAGTAAAATAAAAGTATAAAACTTAAAATTCAAACTTTCAGAAGCATATTTAATATTTACTTATAATGTACCTTTTTTGGGACAAACTTATATTTTGAGGACATATAATAATTTATTAAATGAAAAGTTGATTTTATATATTGGATGTATTGTGTTGCTTTGGTTAGTTCTTTTAAGCTGTTTTAGATACATCTTTCACTAATTTTTATTTTTTATAATCTTATTTTTTTTAGTGATTTATCTATTTTAAAAATATTTATTTTAATTATATAAAATTTATAAATATTAAAAATAAAAAAATCATGAGGCTTACGCTCTATCGTCTCAAAGCTTATGCCTCATCCCAAATAAAACGCCACGTCTCACGCCTTCATCTTTTAAAATAATGTTTTGGATTACCCAAGTCTCCCAATGTGAATTGCGTAATGTGTATGGGATAATAATTGGATACGTCCCAGAAAGATGAGGTCGGCAGCATCAAGGCCATAATTAGTCAGAGTACTTATTAGTACTCACATGGTTACATCATAGGATTAATACCAAAATAATTTTACTTTAAGAATCACAATTCATAAATAAGTTAATACGCAAGACACGTATCATATATTTTATTTGTAGAAAAATTGACACTGATAGAACTCGTTTGGATATGATTTCAGATTAATTTGAAGTTATAATTTCATTTGGTTTAAGCTCCAAATATTATGAGCAAATCCTACTAAATAAACATCGAGTGCGAGCAAATTTTGTTCCTATACAAACGACGATCTAAGTAAAGTCAAATTTGACCTCTAAAAAATGAAGTAAAGTCAATGCTCCATCTGAAACCGGCGTTGGTTACGGTTGGTCACTGGTTAGTCCTATATAGCAGGACTCGTGAGACATAATTCTTATCCTCATAAATTCAAATATATACTCTCTCTGTTTTGACTCGACATATTATTTAATTTTTTTAATTAAAAATATATTTTATTAAATTAACTTTATTAATGATGTTTTAAAAAGTAATTTGAAATTGAAGGAGTATTACGTTATATATATAGAAAAACCCAAATAACGGGGAAGTAAAATTAGAATGTAATTAGTTGAAAATTCACTATTTAGTAAGTATCGAGTGCGAGTAAGTTTCCTTTCCGATACAAATGGACGTCCAAAAAATGATGGAAGGTCAATGCTCCATCCGAAACCGGCATTGGATGGGAGTTCACTAGTCACTCCTATCAGGACTCGGAAGACTTGTAGTTCTTATCCACAAATATATTTATTATACTAATAAATTCACACATATTACGTTTTAGAAAACCCAAATAAATAGGAAGTATAATCAGAATAGGATTTTTTTTTAAATTTTGTTTCTATATATAGACTCGAAATCAGAAAAAGATCTTAATTAAAAGGCAAGAGATCTGGGTAATTTGCACTAGATTAAAAGTTTATCACAAATTCTGAGTGTGTTCCACAAGTGCATGAAGTGTCAATAGGATTTTACTTTACTACTATATATACATATGTTGTTCATACATATCAAGCACCTATTGAATTGGAGGATTATTTTTTGAGATATATATTTTCCTACCAAACGTATTATTGCATTGAAAAATCATGGAGAAGGGTGAAGGAGAAAATCCCACAAGGATTAACAAATATGCTTGTGTTTGTGCCATTGTTGCTTCCATGATATCAATCATCTTTGGCTATGGTAAGTTCTCTCCTCCTCCTATATTCTTCTTTTTCATTTTCCATGATATAGTTTTTCTTTAGGCATGTCTTGTTTGAAACTTGTTGATCTCGACTAATTCAGATTCACGTGTGATAAGTCTACTAATGAGGGTAAATTACCAAAAAATGTCTGTTCATAAGGGAGGCTAGGCTCCATACATGAGTGAACAAACTTATTCCTTTGATTTGTTGCAAGACTTTTCTATGCGTATATAGAAGGATTGAGTTCTTTATGATCTGTAATATCTATGGTTGTTTTATTCCATTGCTATAATCTGGCTCCTTAATTACACTAGTATTACAAGAATCTAACAAGAATTTATGTTTGAATTCAGATACCGGTGTGATGAGTGGAGCAATGATCTTTGTGAAAGAAGAATTCAAAATCAGTGATGCAAAAACAGAAATTCTAGCAGGAATCCTAAATTTATGTGCTTTAGTTGGTTCACTCTGTGCTGGAAGAACCTCTGATTATATTGGGCGACGTTACACTATAGTCATAGCTTCTGTAATTTTCTTATGTGGATCCGTTATAATGGGATACGGTCCAAGTTACCCGGTTTTATTATTTGGGAGATGTGTTGCTGGAGTTGGTGTTGGTTTTGCACTTATGATTGCACCAGTTTATTCAGCAGAAGTTTCATCTCCATCAACGCGTGGATTTCTAACATCTCTTCCAGAAATTGGAATTAGCACTGGGATCTTACTTGGTTATTTGTCCAATTATGTTTTTTCCGGATTGCCTCTGAGACTTGGCTGGAGAATTATGTTAGGCATTGCAGCAATCCCTTCACTTTTCTTGGCGATTGGCATTCTCAAAATGCCTGAGTCTCCTAGATGGCTGATCATGAAAGGCCGTCTAGGGGACGCCAAGGAAATAATGTACAAAGTTTCTAATGACCCTCAAGAAGCTGAATTCCGATTGAGGGAGATTAAACAATCTATAGGCATCGACGAAAATTGTGATGATGACATTGTCAAGATTCCGGATTCAGTAAAGTCACAAGGCGAAGGTATTTGGAAAGAATTGTTGCTAAAACCAACAAAATCACTTAGATGGATTTTAATTGCTGGTGTAGGGATTCATTTCTTTGAACATGCAACTGGAATTGAAGCTGTTATATTGTATAGTCATAAAATCTTTGACAAAGCAGGGGTACATGACCATAAGCACCAAATTCTTGCCACAGTTGGTGTTGGATTAACTAAGTTCACATTCATAGTGCTGTCCACTTTCTTGATTGATAGAGTTGGTAGGAGAAAGCTATTGTTGACAAGTTTAAGTGGCATGGTGGTGACATTAACCGGACTTGGGATTTTCTTGACTTTGGCAGAGCACTCTGGTGGAAAACTTATTTGGGCATTGGTCCTTAGCATAATTACAACTTATGGAGTTGTGATGTTTTTCAACATTGGGCTTGGACCTGTTACTTGGGTATATAGTGCTGAGATTTTTCCTCTTAAGTACAGGGCCTTGGGAGCTGGAATTGGTGTTGCAGTGAATAGGTTGATGAATGCAACAGTTTCTATGAGTTTTTTGTCAATTTCTGCAGCAATTACAACTGGAGGTGCTTTCTTCTTGTTTGCTGGGATATCAGTGGTGGCTTTGACCTTTTTTTACTTTTTCTTGCCGGAGACTAAAGGAAAGTCTTTGGAAGAAATGGAAGCTGTTTTCACTATAGGCAGACGTTCTGAGAATGGTAGCAAAGAGATGGAGATTGCAAGATGTTGATGTTTTAAATTTTTCTAGACTTATCCTTGAAAAACTCCGCCTATATGTGCAACGCTGATAAAGGAAAAGGGTTTACAAGTATAAAAGTAGTTATGTTTTTCTTTACTAGTGTAACATCTTTCAAGGGAAGAATCTTCCGATTTTGCTCCTATATATGTCAAAGTATTGGAAAATAAACTTCTCTTCACAGTAAAGTTTCACTACAACAATACCATAACAAGTGTAGTTCCAACTTCCAATAGACGTAAAAACATAACAAAAGAAAGTATTTTTTTAAAATTTATACACTTAATTATGGTTATGATACTTGTTTGTGTAAGACAATCTTAATCTTTAAAAATTAAATATGACACATGTTTTTCATTTAGATATGTTCTTGACAAAATAGAAAAAAGAGGTAATGGAGAGGAGCCAGATTCGCCTCCTGATTAGTTGCCTTTTTCTAACGTTTTTCTTCTTATATTAGACTTTTTTGTCTTTTCTTTTTTCTAGTGTTTTTGTTTTTTATTTTCTTTCATACGAACACAGTCTTTTATTTGTTTCCTTTATAGAATTCAAACGTAGATATTACAAATATTATATTAACATACTATTATGTTTCAGTGGTGTATGTGATAAGTCATATATGAGCGCTATATACTAAATATACTGTATATATTTAAATAGTATGTATTATTATGTTGTTTAGTTATGTATTTGTTTGTACACTAGTTAGGGCGATGTAGATGTAGGATAGTTTTCCTTGCAAACAAAAAAAGCTAAAAATAAAAGAGAGAGGGAGGAAACTATCTATTTTTATAACTGAATTTTTCTATCTGGTTGTTTTATATAACCATCATTCTCTATGGTTCCTTGACTTTTAGCATGATAATAAAATATAGTTTATACTATGTTTGAATATTGTAACATGAATACGACACTTTATTTGGTATATATAGACCAACTTTTTCCTCCTGATCAGTTCTCTCACTTAATTACATATATGTGGAATGGCACAAGATGTATATAGATAGGTAGATTCCAATCTAGTTGTAACAACTATGAACTAACAATATGTAGTGCATACAGCTAGCTGGTGAAAAGGGATCCAATTGAATCCCAAAATTAAAAGCTAATGTGACTTGACTCATGCAAATTGCAATCATCAAAATAGAGTCCTGCACAAATTAACCATTCTACTTATGAGATCAGTGACGAAGCCAGGATTTTTATCGAGGAGATTTAAAAAAAATGGATCGGGTCAATATGAACGGGTCGGGTTAAATATAAGCGAGCTAGATAAAGTTCAACTCTACCTCAGAGAACACAATTATTTTAGAGAAGATTATATAAATAAGTCATATTAAAATAGGAATTGCTAATTTTTAGCAGAAGATTGATTATATCAAATATAACCAAATATTTATTACTATAATAACAGAGTCTATTAAAAAAAATTAAGATCTTACCAACTAATAAACTGTTCCATGTTTTTCGCTAAATTATTCTAATCTTTTTTTACATTCAATTTTTAATATTATACATATTAGTTTAACAAATTATCAATATAATTAGTAGTGTTTATATGATATATGTAATAAAAATAAATTATCAGTATAATCCATATATATATATATATATATATATATATATATATATATATATATATATATATATATATATATATATATATATATATATATATATATATATATATATATATATATATATATATATATATATATATATATATATATATTATATATAAAATAAGTATGATATATTTTGTTTATATATTAAATTTATGTATGATATATTTTATTTATTATATTTATATATATATGTATGTATATATATTTTATTTATTTATTTGTATATTGTATTTATACAATTCATCATTTAAAATAGCATATATTTACCATTATATAATAATTTAAAAATTGAACATCATCATCATCATCATTATTATTATTATTATTATAATATAAGGAATATTAACATGATATAAAATAGTTATATTATAATATATTTAAAATATATTATGATATTTTTAAAAAGCTGTCAACATAAAAAAATAAAAAGAAAAAAAAGTTGAAGAAAAAAAATAAAAAAATATGAGGGAGAGAGCAAAAAGGGCAAGTGCAATAAAAGTGTATTGATGAAATAAATTTTCTAATTAATGGAGGGGTTATAAATTTTTAAATGGAATTTATTCTTATATTATTTTTTTTCTTTTTAAAATAATATATTTGTTATAACATGTGCTATATTTCTCATTAATTAAAATAAGCAATATATTTATTTATTTTGTTAATTAAATATCCTCTCTAATTATTCTAGGAGAGATAATTCAGATTAATAAATGTCCGCTCTAATTTAGTACAGTCTTATCTCAGTATTAATTTTTAATAAATTGTAGGAGAGAGAATGTATATCATTATGATCTCTAGTTATGTGCAATGAATTTTATATAAATATTTTATTTATAATTAAGAGATTTATGTAAATGCTAAAAATGAAATAAAATATGCTATTTATGAAAGGATACAACAGTTATGCTATTTTCATAATTAATTATATATGATATGCTCTCTCACGTAAATTTCTCATTATTATATTATTTTCATAGTATTTAACCAAGAGATTGGTTATTAAAATTGTTTTATTATTTTACCTTAGAGCGGATCAAAATTGATTACTTTCGGGTCAAAAGATTTTCAAAAAATAATTCTTTCATATAACAAAGAAGAGGAAAATGTGGAGCTACAACTAAAATGCTGCTGAATAGGCGTTTCTAGAGGGACTCAAACCCGCACGTCTTTGCGTTAATCTAAACCTCTTTGCCACTGAACCAAGCCTTAGATTTGTGTTTGAGAGGGTTTAACATTCAATTTATACATATAAAATAACAATTTAATCCTATATACAATATATTTTTTTCGTCGAGGGGGTTCGCATGAACCGCCGAACTACATGTAGTTCCTCCCTAATGGGGATGAATCCCAAAAGTGAACAATGAACCACTTTAATAATGGAAAGGCGTTAATTAGAGGAGAATATTTAGCTCACATTTGGGAATTGGTAACATTACCAAATTTATCTGCCTATCACATAATTTATGAAAAAATAATTTTATATTTATAAATATTTGGTTATGAACACCATCAAAATTTTATTGGAAAAATTGGGCTAAAAGGGAAGCATGTTAGTCCAAGAATTTCACATCTCTATAATTTAAAGATTTGCTCCGGTGGCAATTCTTAAGGGTAAACAAATAAGAAACTTTCATAAAGTACGCTACTATAGGTGCTAATTACTCAATAAAACGATAATTTTATTAATTATATAGGTTTTTCAAAATTAGTTTTGGATACATGTACTTGATTCGCTTGACGAGTGTATCTCAGATATATACGCGTTAATAGTGCGCTATTTTCGACTGTTTAAGATCCCTATAATTGAAATACATAAACAAAGGAAAAAATCACGCCTATAACGATTTCTGAAAATCCTAAAAAACACAGAGCAAAAAATCTAAATTCTGTTCAATCAATTTCAAAGTCACTTTATTATTCAATTTCATCGAAATCCAATTCAATGTGTTAATCTACAATTTACTTTCTCTCCTTTTCTTTTCTTCCTTCACCTAATTTTGGCCAAGTAGCTAGGGGTAGAACATATATGGCCATCTGACTGCGCTTCATGGATTAAAGTTCAGTCTCTTTCTATTGATGATAACTAACAAACTTGTTTAAAATTTGTTAATCAAATTAATAGTGATAATTTGCGGTTATTATAGTCTTGCATGATTTGATTGATCACGTAAAACGAAAGCTTAACATTTGATTAAACAAATAATTAATTGAAAATCCAGATCGATTGCTATAATTAAGGGAAGAGATTAATCATTTTGGTAAAAATAGTAGTAGTAATATGAAATTATATTGGTGAAGGATCTTACTGCTTAAGAAAGAAATACCGAGATTAAGGAAAAGATCTTGAATCAAGGAATAATTATCAACATCAAATTAGAATGCTAGGGGCTTCAATTTTTTTTTTTTTTTTTTTTATAGTAAAAGATCATAGTCTTTAACTTATATCATATTAGTGACGAAGAGCCGTGTTGTGCACGGGCTCAATATTTATTCATAAAATTATTTTTTAAGTAGTGTTGATTAAATAATTTTAAATTTTTATTTTAAAATAAATTATAAAATTATATGGTAGTAAATCATCTCATTAAGTGTAAAATGAATACCTGATAAATATTATTAACATTGATAAATTTTAAATGATGTTGATTAAATAATTTTAATTTTTTAATCTAAAATAAGTTTATATATATATATATAAAATTTCAAAGACAATGTAACAAGTTACTAACAATTTTGATTTATATGTTTTTTTTAATATAGTGATACTTTCATGTTTCATGAGAAAATTTATGGCAAGTTATAATTTTACAAATATGAAAAAAATATATCTTAAATTATTAGTTATAATTCGTACCGTTTGGTTCTCGAAAAAAAATTTGTTGACAAATATTTTAGAATGACAAATATTTTAAAGTAGAGGGAGTATTACAAAATAGCTAAAGGTGGCAAACAAATTAAATTAAAAAAAATATAAATGAAAATGCTCGTTATAAAACTTTAGTCTGGGAAGATAAGAGGTCGGCGGGGTGAAATGAAGAAGTTCAGTGGGTCCCACAGTAACCATAACTGGATGATATAAGCAAAGAGTAAGTTGGCCGAGAAATCAAAATATTTATACTACAGCTACGGTAGATCAATTTCCTGACTAATAACATCACATTATTTTAAATACATTTACAAAAGTAACCTCATGGCCCCATATTCTCTTATTCTGTACAAGCTTGGCATTGAGCAGAAAACAGTTGATTTTATGGACATTTGTGGGCTAAAAGAAAATATTACAGCAAATAATGCACTAAAATAAGCAAAAGAGACAAAAATGTCCTCAAAATAATTTTTATGACTATAAACTGACATGTCGACGGAGAGATGCTTTAACTCTCAATTCTCACTTATAGAATAAGAGAATATGACTTACGACTAAAGTTGGTATACATTAAAAGGACCATTTCCATCTTTTTTATTAGGGGTGAACATGTATTGGATTTTTTAAATATCAAATCAAATTATTAGCGTCTCGTTTTTTAAATTTATAAACCAAACTAAATTAATAAAAAAATGGGTTTTTCAACCTCAGGTTTCGAGTTTTTTGATTTCCTCGTTTCTTTTGATTTCCTTGGATTTAATGTTTTTTTGGGTTTTTTTCCGGTAAAGTCTGCATACAAACATATAATTAATTTGTGATTCAAATATATCTTTAGTCCTAGCAAGATAAAACTTATCTAAGGTATTTCTTAAAAAGTTAACACAAAATCTAAAACGAGTTATGACAGTAAAATATTCAATCAAAAAAATAATGAAATCGCCTAAAATAAATATTGCATATTAATACGTCATGATAAAAATAAGAGATAATGCATAAGTACCACCCTAAACTATAGGTGAAATACCAACGACACACCTTAACTATACAGGGGTCCTATTACCACTCTAAGCTTTTTTTTTTTTTTGTATTTCTATGCACCTTATATGCTGACGTGGACTCATAACCCAGTCCAATTAGTCCACGTGTATAAATGAGTTTTTTTTCAATTTTTTTTTTTAAAAAACTTCTTATTTTCTTTGCCTTGTATTTAAAATAAGTTAATACACGTAAAAAAGTTTATTTTTATTTTTCTTGTATTTAAAATTTTCTAAAAAAATGTATTTTTTATATTTTTCTTTGCCTTGTATTTAAGCTTTTCTCAAATATACGTAACTTTTTTATTTATTTTTTTACCTTCTTTTATTTTTTTCTATTTCTTTTATTCATTCCTTTTATTTTCTTTGTCTTTCCTTTGGATTTAATTCCAAATGCCTTGTAATTAAATATGTTAATTTTGAACGAATACCAAAAAAATGAACAAAATTAAACTTAAAAAAATACAAAAAACAAAGGTCACTTTTTGAAAGAATCATTTAAAATAAATAAATATATACATATTTTTTCAAATTAAGTAAAAGTGAAAAGACAAGAAATTAATGACAAAAAAGAAAATAAAAGTGAGGAGGGAAATAAATTTTACAAAGAAAGAAAGGAAAATAATTTAATATGTATAAGTTTTAATGGTAATAATTATGTGTATCAACTAATTATAAGATATCTAATTAAAAAAGGACATGTGTCCAATGTTGATCTGATTTATTTTTATTTTTTCGCCTCTCACTTGCTTTCAAGAGAGTGAGCACACTCTCTATGCCACCTCATCAATAAATGGTGTATTTATTACACTTTAAAATAGTTTAAGGAGGTAATAGGACCCCTGTATAGTTAAGATGTGTCGCTGAGATTTCAAGTTTGGGGTGGTACTTATGTCTTTTTTCTAAAAATAATCATAATTTAAAAATATTAAATCATGCTAAAATAAGTCTAATAAGTATTAATTACATGATTAAATATTAAACTAGAATAATAAAATTAGTTTATGTATTTATGCAAAATTAAAGAATAGATATCTAACATGATTGTCATTTCTAGTGTTGAATTGAATAATTTTTTGTTAGCAGTAGTATATAGGTTTGTGCTTTGAGTTACTAATGATTGTCATTCCTAGTGTTGAAATAAATAATTTTATGTTAGCAGTAGTATAGATTTGTGCTTTATTTGAGTTACTAATATCTATGAGTTATAAAACTTATTAGACTATTTAAAATTCTAAGTTTAAACTTGAAATAATATGTTGAAAGATAAAAACTATGAAAAAGTTTAAGAAATATTTATAAATTACATCATAATAAATATTTTTAAGTGTAAAATATTTTTTAAAAAATACTATACATGTAATATCGGGTTGGTTCAGTTCGGTTTGACTATTTTTAGTTAAAATCAAACCAAATCGATATAATTATTGTTGACACCCAATTTTGGCTCTCCTTTTTTTTCGTAATTAATTTTTTTATGCTTCTTAGTTCCTAGGACTTTTCCAAAATGATTTCCTTATTTTTATATTATTTTTAATAAATTTGTCACCAATGATCATTTTTTAAAATTATTTCCTTTACTTTTTATAATAATAATAATAACAACTAATAATATCGTATCTTATAAAATTACTCAAAAATATTTTATAATTCATTCTTTTCACTATTTTAAATAAGATATTAGTATATTTAACTTTTATTTCAAACTCTAAATAAATTTTTTCATATCGCTATAATATTTTTAAATATAGTTCTATTAATTATGAATTGCAATTACTCGTATTAAAATTATTTTAAGTCATATTTATACGTATTGAAAAATTAATTAGGACAAAAGAAGCATCGTTAAATTAATTAAGTAAAAAACTATTGAGGAAAATCGATTTTTTTTTTACAAACTAATTCATTTATCAATTTTGGGCCAAATCTTTATTTGTTTCTGCCAAACAATTATCTAGCCCACTACCCAAACCCGCTGACCCGGCCCAAACCTTTAACTTAAGCTAACTACAGACCCCTAATCCTTTCTCTTCTCCTTCCTCGTTGAAATCCAACGAGACCGGCGTCCCTATCCCATCACTCCCCCCTCTATCGATATCGTTGTCCCCATCAGCTTTATGTCCATCCCTCACCCTCTTGTCATCTCAAATCAGAGCTGTAAAGATTCCTCACCGCCATTGTAGACCTTGGAAAGAGGAGCCAAGTTCTACACCTCCAAACCGTCAAATTTGCCTTCAGTGTTAAATCTGAGCGTTTTCTTTCTCTTATTTCATCATTATTCTTATGAAATGTAGCTTCTCAAGAATTCAAAATTTTGAATTCAAAAACTTTCTTATGGAGCCGTTTGAGCCCCAAATTTCAGCTATAAAAGGGGGAAGTTTGGTTCCCCATTGAGGAAAGGAAAGGAGGAGAGAAATCATCCATTGCTCTCTACAAATAATCACTAAAAACTTCTCTCAATTGCTATTCATCTTGTTCTCTAATCAATTTCCTCTGTTTTGTTCTTCTCGGATTACTTCGAGTTGAAATCGGAGTCGGAGCCGGAGTCCTTGAACTCGAAACAACAATTCAACAACCTCAATCGCTGCACAACACAAGGTGCACTTGGGGAACAAAATGAAAAAAAGAAGAAGAACAGTATTGAAAATTTCCTTTGTATTTCTGAATGAATTTCTTTGTACAATTGAGGCCGTATTTATACAAGTAAAGAAGCATCTAATTGTAACTAACATGTACATGTGTCTATTTCTAATTGGCTATGCTCATAACAAACTTAGAGAATAAAAAAAAATGGACTAACAACTAACTATGTATTTACATATTTAACCTCAGCTGTTGGTTCATTGAAGACAAGAGAAACAGGCCCAAATGTGAAGTTTAAAATTCTGTGATCCAAAGCCCAATGAGTATTTGGACACTTTGCCTCCGAAATACAAAATACTTTAGGCCCAAAGCAGACTTAGCCCAAAACCCGAAATAAGCCCATATTCTTTTAATTGTTCAGTCAATAGAAGATTCCAAAACTTTCAACTTTACTCTCTCTTCATCTTCCTCGATTTCTCCGAAGCCTCTTCATCTTCCTCGAATTCTTTGAAACCAAAGCTTAGAGATAACAATGGTGGAGTAGAGGAGAGGAACTTCAACACCCCCCCTCAAGTTGGAGGGTAGTAAACACCCAACTTTCCCAAAAGCTGATGGTGTAAAGGACCAGTTAGAGGTTTGGTAAATATGTCGGCAAGCTGGGAAGAAGAAGGGACATAAGATAAGGATATTAGACCGGCGAGATACTGTTGACGGATGAAATGGCAGTCAAGTTCGATGTGCTTCGTTCACTCATAGAATACTGGGTTTTTAGCAATGTGAATAGCAGCAAGACTATCAGAGTAAAGCGGCACATGCAAAAAAATAGGAATGGAAAGATCATCAAATAAACGAACAAGCCAGGTAAGTTCATCTACAACCCTTCTCATAGACCTATACTCGGCTTCGATAGAACTGAGCGAAATAGATGTTTGTTTCTTTGATTTCCAGGAAATGGGAGAAGAACCCAAGGAAATGTAAAAAACACTGACTGAACTTCGTGAATTTGGACAGGTACCCCAGTCCGAGTCGCAAAAGGCCATTAATCTAAAAGAATCAGATGCAGACATGAACAGACCAAGTCCAAGATCCTTGAGCAAATAACGGAGAACACTTAGAGCTGCATCAAGATGAGGTTCACGCGGGTCCTGCATATATTGGCTCAGATGCTGGACTGTGAAGGATAAATCAGGCCTCGTATGAGTAAGGTAATTAAGCTTCCCCAGTAAATGTCTATACAAAGTAGGGTCTGTGATTGGAAGTCCTTGATTAGCTATCAGCTTGACAGTAGGATCTAGTGGTGTAGATACAGGAGACAAATGTTGACAATCAAATTCCTGTAGCAAATCCAAAGTGAATTTCCTCTGAGAAATTATCATACCAATAGGTTCTCTAACAACCTCCATTCCCAGAAAAATATGTAAATTGCCCAGGTCTTTAATTTTGAACTCAGTGTATTTTTGCAAGCGTAAAGGCTACACTTCTAATATTTTACTAATATGATCACGACGCTACAGTAAGGCTGATGAAATTTAATTTGAGGCCACACCCCTTCGGAATAGGTATCCATCGATTTGGGCCCTTTGAAAAAAAGGCGATGACGAGAAATTTAATGTCCAAATAAGACAAAATTGACGGACGTATTGTGGTTGTACGCTAGGATAGCTAACGAGAACTAGTATTTACAACCACGACTCGACTCAATCTCTTGCCTAGAACTTCATTTCAAGATATCCGAGCCTTCCTAATCAAAACCTTCATGGATTTTGAGTTATATCGATATAGTTCTTTTTAATGCCACACCATAGGGGTGGCGTGTGTTTGGACTAACTATCTTCTTTATCCTTTCAGGCATGGTTAACAGCCGAGCTTTGCACAATATTAAGGCTGAATAAAGACATGATACAAGCGTAGCATTTTGGATGAAGAATTAAATAAGAGTTTTTCTCTAACCTTATTTCATCTTTTTTAAATTATGTGTTCGTATACTTGTATTCTTTTAAAGTAGGTGACAATTACTAACATTTTCATTGTTTGATTTTATTTTTCTTCAATTCTGATGAGTTTTTCTGTCAATTTGAGATCAAGTTGCTAAAAATAATCCTTAAGCTTTGTATCAAGTATTTGTTCACCGCAATTAGATAAAAAATTGATTTCTTACCCGAGTTTCAACTCTAAAGATTGGACTTAGACAATTGGGCGCAAATAAGTCCAGTTCAACAAGTCATTCCTTCGATAAGGTATATTTTATCCTACTTTTACAAAATCATATATATTATGTTATTTTATTACTAACCTTTCACTATTTCTATTTATTGTAAAATGTCACTTTGCATACATACTATTCACATTAGTTGAGCCCATATTTTATATACATATATTATTTTCATATATTATTATTTACCTCAAATACTATTTCACATACTACTTTAAACACACATTATATATATGTTACATATTTTATGGATCACATATATATTTTTACACATGCTATTTTACACACATTTATATATTTATATTTTTTTTACTATGTATGCTATTCTTTACTACAATACATATATTTATAAGTTATTTTATATCTACACATACATCATATTTCATATATACTTAGTACATTTTATATATATATATATATATATATATATATATATATATATATATAAATATATTATATATATTATATATATATATATATATACTTTATATACACTATTTTACAATCACTACACATACATTATTTACATACATATATACTTTATTACATTTTTTATATATTCTATACTATTTTTTTACATATTACATTCTTACTTTTTAAATTATATTTACCTCTTATATTGCTCCTGCATATTTCTTTCACTCATAATTTCTTTTAAATACAAGAATTGGTTTTAAATCATTTTACTCCATTTTAAATGTTTTATCTTTCTTTTAACAACAAATATCTTTAATTATTTTTCTAAAATTAAGTTTTAAGGACTATCTTCGGATAGGCTCTGAGGGATGCTTAAAACTTTTCCCTCGAGTAATCAAAACACTTGCTCAGAATTTCACCGATTTTCGCAGACTAAACAGAGTTTTACATTAAAAATGATTTTTTTCTAATTTTTCCTAAAAAAGATTAGGTGGCGACTCTAAACCCTATTTAAAATCATGTAGAAGAGCCGGATGTTGCAAACATATTTTGGCCAGTTCAAAATAGGGCGCGACAATTATAGTCAGATTTTTTTTCAATACCAAATCAAGTCAAATCAAATCACTAGTCAAGTTTTTTTTACGGTTTGATTCGATTTATGGTTTGGTTCGATTTGTGGTTCGATTTTGTTCACCCCTATTGATTATACATTAAGGATCAAATGGAACCAAATTAAGGAGTTAGAAGTTTGGATGGTCACTCAACTTTAGACAATTGATCTCTATAGTCACTCAACTTTGTTGTCTTTCAAAAGTCACTCAATTTTGTCAAGTTAGCTTCCATGGTCATTATTCTCAAAAATATAATTTTCGATACCTATTTAATGATGTGACAGTTCTAAATATTTAGATTTTTTTAAAAATATAATATTTAATTATTGAGTTCTCAGACATTTTTTTTTAAAATTTATTTTGTTTTTCTTGTTATTCTTATTTAATCTAGTTTAATATGATGTTGTCTTGAGTATGAATATTTAGATATGGTACGAGTTATAATCAAATTCGTATTTTTCATAACTGATTATATCATCTTATCTTAACAATTTTATAATTTTTATATTTATTTTTCTCTCGCTTATTCTTCATTAATTAAATTAATAAAGTATTATTTTAAATATGACTTAAGATATATTAGCGGAATATATTCAAATAGTCATATTTGTTTTTATGTGATTGATTATATCATTTTATCTTAGCAATTTCATAATTATTTTTTTCTTCTCTATCTTGTTAATCCTTATTAATTAATTTAATCTTTAAATCAATATATATCGACCAGAGAAATAAACAAAGGGAGGTGGATCTTGCAATTTCTAATTCAAAAAAGGTGATTTTTTTTTTGCAACGAACATAGCAATGGAGAAAAAAATAGGAAATATTATATTGTATGGACATTGAGATAAAATAAGTAGATTTTTTGGCCCAATTTTTCAAAATTACATGAGTAACCAAATTTTTCGGCAAAAGACTTGTTGTCTACAATGTCTCGCTTCTCTTCCTTCCTTCTATTTTGTCTTTTTCTTCTTTCATGTTCAGCCATTAATGGCTTCTTCTTCCTTTCTTCCTTCCTTCTTTCTGTGATGCTTTCCTTCTTCTTTCATTCTTCTTCTTCTTCATCTTTCATGTTCACCATTAAAGCTTCAAAGCTTAATTTAAAAATTTGACGTACTGCAAACGTGAGTCATTTTGAGTGATTTATATATTAAAAGATTCGAAACATCGAGGGAAGCTTATAAGTAATATTTGGTACTGTTTAGAGGAGATTTTGAGTTGATTGGGGTTGAAAAACCTCCATTAACTATTAAAGCTTCTTCAAAGCTTGATTTTTAATTCAACATGCGGCATATATGTTTCTCATCTGAATGAAATTGGTTTACTTAGCCGAGCTCATAGCTCATCTAATTTGAATTTTCGATCGGGGATATTCTAAATTTTAACATATTGCAGAGTTTGTTGAGCCTTTGTCTGATATGAGTCCGATCTTTTTGTATTTGTTAATTCAAGTTTAATCAAGTTGGTCTTGTGAATTCAAAGAACATGTAGTTTGGGGATATAATTCACTGGCGTTTCTTTTTCTTTTTTCATGATTTTATGAATATGTGTAAACTTTATTGATGGAACCTTTAAAAACATGAAGACTTACAAATGGGTTTTGAATTTGTTAAAAAAATTTGAAAAATGATGATTGTAATTCGTTGAGGGTGTTATTTTGAAGTTGTAGTTAAAATTTAAAGTTATTTGAAAAAGATTTGACTCATTTCAAATAGAGTCTGTAGTTGAAGTTCGTAGAAGACCAAACATAAATTTTTGTATAAGTTCGTATAAATTTGTATAACAACGTAAAAGTGTTTATACACGCTTTTTATACACATTTTATACAAGTTTAATAATTTGTGTACAGTAAGGGTATAATGTTGTATAATATTTTATAATAATATATAATAATGTATAATGTCGTATATCGTGTAAAATAAGCTATGCGAGTGTATTTTTTCTTTTAGACTATGTAAATATAATATTTTTTTTTAAATGGTATATTTTTGAAAATATCCCAAAAAAATATCCAAATGGGGAACAATGCTATAGAGCAATGAAAGAAGAAGGTATATGGGCTCAAATAAGAGTGGGAAAAGAATTTGTTTTTTCTGAATCTGAATTTTGATTCAGTTTCAGGAATTAAGCTCAATAAGGTAACCCAATTTATAGTTGGGTGTGTTTATCAACTCCAATTTCTTAGACCTTGTAAGGTAAATCTTTTTTTTTTTTAAAAAAAAATTAATAGAAGATAACGTCAGAGAAAAATAAAATTAAAATTACGAAATTGTTAAGATAGGATAATATAATCAATTATAACAAACACGAATTTGACTATATCTCATAACATATCTTAATATTCAGACTCAAGACAACACCATACTAATTCGATTAATGAAGAATAACAAGAAAAATAAAAATAAATTAAATAACAAAAATATAAGAATACAAAATTTCGAGAACTAATTAAATGTTGATTTTAAAATATCTTTTTCTAAATATTTATAGTTGTCATATCATTAAATATGTATCATAAATTATATTTTTATGAATAATGACCATGAAAGCTAAGGTGACAAAGTTGAGTGACTTTTGGAAAACAAAACAAAGTTGAGTGACTATAAAGACCAATTACCCAAAGTTGAGTGACTTTTGAAAGACAAAACAAAGTTGAGTAACTATAGAGACCAATTATGTAAAGTTGAGTGACCATCCAAGCTTCTAACACCAAATTAAGAGACCTTTTAAAGAGGAATCATCCTTCATCAAAACTCGAATCTTGCGATGATCGCACACTCAATAAAAAAGCTTTACAAGCGCGTTGTCCTTCCTTCACTCATGCGATATTGCTGGATGAGGCTTTCGTCCACTCTCCAAGATTCTCCACCGCTGCCTCCTGTGGGAGTCCGGGCCGTGCTCAATCCCGATATGTCCCAATCCATTAACCAAAATTTGGTTTTTCTGTTCTTCAAGGCTCCAGGATAAAAATACAATTTTTCGATGAATGGACTTTATCATTCCTTCACATATGCACAACCAGCACAAATCTAATCAGGATTGAAGATTGAGTAAGTTCAATTGCTAGAAAACTGGACTTGAGGCAACTGAAGAAGAGAGTTTCTCCAGGGACTGAAAAGAAAGTCATACACTATAAATGGCTTTTGGCTGGCTACTAGAAGAGAGTTTCATAGTTCATACAATACCAATATACTTTGCTGGCTACCAAAATTTAAATGTACAAACCAGGACGATACATTAAGCGTGCAGTGTCCCCATACTTTCTGCAACAATTTGAAACAAATATCAGGGATCGCAATTGTCACGTATAAATTTCAACCCTAGGTCCCAAGTCTCAATTTTAAAATTATTTAAGAACTGAAAAATACAAACAAACAGAAATTCAGTCTATTCTCCAACTTAAGGCAGGCAAAACACAGCCGGTATTGCATCCACATTCATTTCAATCTATTCATGTTAACTTCCAAAACACTTGTGCTAATACAGAAGAGGACTTCAGGATTCTAAATCTAGGTGATATACAATACTTCTGCTTTAGGTGATGCCCGCCAAAATTTTGTTAGCTCAACAAATTTCTCGAGTCTTGTTTCACATGATTCATCTCCTTTTTGAGGATCGATTATCATTCTCACAAGCATAGGAGACTTGTCTAATAGAAGCTTGATTAGCTCCATTTCAGGCTTCGTGCCAATTGTGCCTTCAAACTTAACTGCCCTGAGGTGATTAAATGTCACATCTGAGAAGCTTGTAGAAATTTCATCAACATCACCATCGATCACTGGATCAAGCAATTCATCCGGCCCAAGAAGATGATACACCTAAGAAAGATTACGAAGCTCTGAACTTATATTGAACTCCTAATAAGTAGTAATTGAGTACGAAAAAATAACCATTACATACAAAAAAAGAAGAAGAACAAAACGAACACCAGTAAGAACCTCAAACTCAATATCTTGTAAATACGGAGAGCTTCTTATCAAGCAAAGAGCAGTGAAAAGATCAGCTACTTCATCCAAAGAAATGCAAGTTAAGTGGAGACATTTAAGACAGTTAAGAGCAGAAGAAAGCCTTCGTGGTACTTCTCCTGAACCTGCAAACGAGAACTAAAAAGAAAAAGCAAAAAATAAAAAATAATTAAGAATGATTCGAAGAACAAAATGTGTCACATCTATGAAAAAGCAACATAATACAACATTTACCGGGACACTAAAGTAATCCAAGTAGAGATGCTCCAGAGCAGGAAAAGACTGAAAAAATTGGTCAAGATCATGTTTTTTTGCCTTCTTAGAAGAATCAGTTTTGCAAGAAGTGGTACATTTGTTAAAGAAAGAAATTGTATAGCGCCAGTGAAGACAAAGGATCTCAACTTGGGAGCATTAATTCGAATACGGTTTAAAGTATTTGAAATGTGCAGAACCAGCTGCTCGAGCAACGGACTATGACAAATCAAACATCCAAGTGATTCAGAAGAAATTTTGACTTGACACAATTCCAAGCTTATTAACCCTTGAAATCCTTTAAAATCAATTGGAGGACATACTATACAATTTTGTAGACTCAAATGGCTCAACTGAAAACATGTGAAAAAGGAAGAAGGTAATTTGTATAGGTTCCGCGATGAAAATTGAAGAGCAAGATGTTGAATGTCTTTCCTAGAGAGCAAGTGTATCAGGTTGCCAATCTTAGGACATCCTTCTAGATATTTAGGAATAGAGAGAGTAAACTTAGAAATTGGTCCTTCATGAAGGGTCAATAGGTGGAACATAACGTTTGTAAATTTAAGATAACGGTATCTTAAGTTATCCGCACTTCCCCAAAATGTTTGATCAAGTGTCAACACTGGAAGTCTACACCAGTTATATCTCCATTTCTTGGATAAGACGCTTGTCCTCACAGCATCTCGCAAAGGCAAGCACATCAGAATGACATTGATTACATTCTCAGGAAGGTCACTAAGTACATCACGAGGTATCCTTTGACAGTAGTGTTTTTTGCTCAACGGAGGCATCGTATGACAATAATACCAATAAGAATCTGCCAAAAATTAACAAGAGTAGGAAGGTAAGAAATTAATCACCAAACTAACAAACATCTATTCACATTGTCAAATCAATATGCCACAACTGCAACTACTCTAATTTTAATCACTCATCAATCTCATCTTAAAATCCATGAAACGATACGGAGAACTCTTTTATCCAATATTGAGCAATTTTCACTATTAAAACCAGCTTATAAGTGGCTGTTTCATCGCAAATTAGCAACTTTTACTTTACTAATTTTGCTAAGCCTATCATATTCAACAATATTAAGTGCATCTAATAAAGAATACAGAAATCCTTTGTTTGATAGAGTACGTAAACAGAGGCTTACCAAGACATAAGATTATTGAAAATGAAAGATCTGAAATAGTTGCAAAATGCCCTTGTGAATATCTGCAAGTCCTCAACTGCTCACTGTCTGCACTAATTTTCATTGGGTTAATCACGTACTCTTAATTAATTCCATAAAAGTGTAAAAAGATAAAGAAAACCTTTGAGTTTACTGAAAAATAGTGACTGTTGATATTCTCAATGGAGTAGTTGTCTTCATTCCTATCCTAATCAACTCACAAAGGTTATCATGAAAAAGAGTGACTGCATGATATTCTCAATGGATCAGTATTTCTTTTTATTTTAGCTTCTTATCAAAGAACGACTGTTGAGATTCTCAATCAGATGTTTACATCATAGGTATCATACCCTTTTAAGGATAAACATATAAACTGTGGTTAAATTTTCAGTTACACACTTAATCTTTCCAACGGACCTATTACTCCCTTAAACTTTATCAAAATGAAATTATTACACGCTTAAATAATGACATGGCACAGAGAGTGCGTTCACTCTCCGTGAAAGAGTGTGAAAGCAAAAAAAATAAGTTTAAAACTGATTAATTAATATAAGTGCCATTTTTAATTGGATATTTCATAATAAATTAAACTTAATTGATTGTCATTATAACTTAAACTTTGAAAACTTTATTAGCCTGCTTATTAAAGATATTAAGATCCCAAAATAATAAGTGACTCAGTCATGTTGTGATCTTGTACACCTGTCCGCCCGTGCCCGCTCATTTTTTCATGTCATAATGGAATGGGAAAACAATTCATATATACTATATTAGATATAATATTATAACTTATACCAATAAATTCTAGTTTTCAATACCTACCATAAGTTTTCTAGCAAAATCTATCAACTTAATAAAATCCAAAAAAAAGAAAAAAAAAAAAAACATAATCAGGTGCAACAAAATCCCTAAAAAAATGGTTGAGGGATATTAATCAACCCAAAAATATCTCCTATATCTTAAAATGGGCATATCTTCTCTCTCCTATATCTCTTATATCATAATTTTCTTATTTTACTCCTTTCTATTATCACTTTATTGATATCAACTTTTATACTTAATTAGATTTGAAAATTATCAAATTATCACGACATAAATATCAAATTGTATATCAATTTCATACATTGAAAGTTGAGAATATGAAAAATCATTTATGTATGCAATGAATATACAATCTGGTGGTATAATTCTTCATGTACATATCAGTTTTATACCAAATATATATATCGAGACATTATGAAAATGAATTACATTTTATGTATGTAATTGATATACAAACTATTTTCAATGTATGTATACTATAGTCATTAAATTAATCAATGTATATTAGCATAGAGTGTCTTAGATAATACCAAACAAAAATCACATTATATACTTGAAATTATTCATTTTGATGTAATTTAATATAACATATAACGAATTTTAGAAGAGAGAAGAAAAATATTTATGAATTGCAGAGGAAAAAGATTAATTTAGTTGAATAATGATAATTGTAAATCCCTAAATTTAAGCCTACTAAATCGATTAGAAAATAAAATTTGAATAAATATAGAAATAAGACTAAGAGAGAGAAGAAAGATTTTGTCTTGTAATTATCTTCCTTAATTACAATGAGATATTTAGTGGGTCTCATTTTTTATTTGTTCCTTAATTAAGTAGCATTAAAAAAATCATAACTAAATATAATAAAAAAATAATAACTAATTTTTAAATCTTGGTATGACTTTTAATTAAATTGATATTTTAATAATTTTAAAAAGAATGATATATATAGTGTAATAAAGAGTCTTAAACTATTATCTAGGATAATTTAATAGAATGGCCTTTTTAGTTATGTTGTGCCTTGACCCGGAAACTTGTAGGAATCTTCAGGCATAAAAAAGGAAAAAAAAGAAAACCTAAGCAAATACAAATACTGTGAGGTTGGTGGTTTCTGGTGAAGTAGTTAAAATTTAATACATCCATGCTCCAATTTTTTATTTTTAATTTTAAAAAAATTGAACTTCTTCTATTTCTTGACTTCAAATTAATACTACTGTACTACATATTTTAATTCCCATATTGAACTACTAATACCAAATACCTTATAACTATCTCTTAATACACAGAACAAAAACAATAAGCAAACACTACACCAAAAAAGATATTTAGCGGCAATTAGTTAATGGCAATAGCTTAATTGCTGCTAAATTATGTTTTTAGAGGTAATTATTAGTGACAATTACATTTTAGCACTCTTTGTAAATGCCCCTAAAGCCTATAGCGACATCCAATGGCAATTAACTAATGCCGATAAAAGTATTAGCACTCTTTGTTAAAGTGCATATTTAGTACCGCTAAAAGCCTATTGTTGTGAAATGTCCTCTACCTCCATCAATTTAACAAGGATATAACAAAAAATGCTTATTAGCTTGTGTATGTGGTAGCTGTTTAGCCTAAAATTAGCTTATTAGAATAACCAGTTAAATTGGTAAGATAGGAGTCACTAGCCTAACATGGTTGCCAGGTGTGTGTATCCCAGACTCCTGACCAAGTCCTCGGACGTGGGAGGGCTCTTCATTCAGCTGGCACTGATTGACTAAGGGTTGATTGTCGTCCTCTCTGTGCTTATCACGTGTCTGGTCAAATAGTTTTTGCTCCGGTATTTTTACCAATACAGTAGATATTAGTACTATCTATTATCAAAAGAACTGGACCTCCCATGCATACTGTTAGGATATACTATTAATCATGCATTTTGATATAGTATTGTTTATTGAATAATTATTTATTTATTTATTTAATTCAATAAAATGTTACATTAAATAGATCATTTTGTCATATATGTGTCCTCAACTTATATAGTAGATGATTTGGTGTATAGAGTTTAAGCTTATGCACATAAGATTAAATCGTCGGTTCTTATAAGTTAAAGTTATAGTTCACAATCGTAGAAGGGAATTTGGACAAACCATCAGAATGATTGTAGCACGAGATTAAAAGTAATTTATCTTTATTACGAGAATGGTATAGTTCTAACTTCTCGTGCTAGTGCGTTTTGTATGTATTGAACATGACCGAGTAGAGATAGATGTTTTAGTGACTGATAAAAACATATTCTCTAAACTATTAAATGTACTTATATTCTCAATCTTGATATAACTATTATGAGCTGTATATATTAATTATCGTTTTGATTTATTAAAAGGCAAGATCCTGAGATGGGTCAATATGCCTGATGGATTGGATGATAATAATATATATTGGTGAAATAATAAGTTAGTTGATAAAATCCATGTCTCGGTATAGAGATTGATGATACGCCTTTTATGAGAAGCTTATAAGTTTTCATGTGTAAACCCAGCCGATAGATTTATGAATCCGACATATGAAATAAGTTAAGTATTGCTCTAAAATAAATTAATTATTAATTAAATTCTTCAGTAATTTAATTTATTGATTAGTATCTGTAATCTTAACATGGAGAATTACATTAGTGTTTAATAGGAAATTACGAAATATAAATAGAGGAGTGCAATTATGAATTTTTAGTGGAATGATTTGTAATTTATTATGGTAAGAATAATTTAAATTAATATTTTAAATTATTTCCATAATAGGGAGCCTCAGTAATTAATTTTGTGGTCCCTACAGTGCCTATATTTAACTAGAACTTAGAATCCTATTTTCTAGGGGAAAGGGAAAAAAGAAAAAAAAAGAAAAAAAAAGGTACACGTTTTGTTTCTTGGTTTTGAAACATAAAGTACACGTTTTGTTTTCTTGTTTTTGAAACATACATATGTTTCTTATTCTCCCTTTTGAATTGGGAGAACTCCTCTATAAATAGGGGTTCTTCCAACCTAGAAAAAGATACACAAATAGTTTTCTACACAATACTTGCCCACCCAAGTATTGAGAGAGTTCGACTGTGAATTTGTGACACTGGAGAAGATCATAGTATTGGAGTCAAGCTTGCTTCAAGATATTTGTTCACGCTTTAAGAGGTAATTCTTGGTTAATTTTCAGCATACTTGATGTGTACTACGTGTTGGTATTTGTTGTCTATTATTCATGTAAGCAGTATGTTCCTGGAATGCTTTCGCTGCGTGTACTATTTTCCAACAATTGGTATCAGAGCCACGCTTACATCTAAATAGATAATAAGTAATAAACGTATGTTCAATTATGAGTGAGAATAGATGGCAACAGTGCAAAATTTTTTCCTAGTGGTTATTGAAATATTCTAATTTTAATTGGGAGTTCTTTAATTTTGTATTAACGAAGCCAAAGAAAATTGAATTTCGAAAACAAGAAAAAAAATCAACTGTTGGGTGTATTTTTCTGTTTCACATGAATGTCGACGGTGTCCCATGATTCTTGAAAAAATTAATTCTGAAAAGTTTTGAATTAATAATAGCATGTTTTAGTACAATATAATATTCAATGAATTATTGCAATATTGTTCTCAACATGTCACCGTTTTCATTATATGTATGATGCATGAGATGGTATGAAGACATTGATGTGATATTTTTTTTTGAAATTTTTTTTTGTATGAAAAATTTGTAGAGAGAAAAAAATTCAATTGATCATAAAAGTTCGTTCTCATGATCACCTAGATTAAATAGTATTGAAGTATTAAGTTTATGTGATGGCTTAGTCCTTCCTCCATATCAGATAAATTTAATACAAGTCACTACGTATTTAATTACTAGTTTGATAATCTGTATCAACTCTCCTTAACGGAGTAATACATGATTGGATCAATGTAATTAGGGTTTTGATTTTCACTTGACTTAAACTAACAGTATGCTCTCCATCTGAGTTAGATCTGTAAAAGTTTATGGAGTGAATAATCGGTCATTATATATGTGTATACATATGTGTGTGAGATGGTATATTGAATGAACCGTAGAATTTGGTGTAATTTTTTGGAAAATTTTAGAGTACATAAATTTGAAACGAAAAATTTGTTTGGTAACCCAAGTTCATCCTCATGATTACCAAGATTAAATAGTAATGAAGTATTAAGTTTATGTGCTGGCTTAGACCTTTCTCTATATCGGATAAATTTAATACAAGTCACTACGTATTTAATTACTAGTTTGATAATCTGTATTAACTCTCCTTAACTGAGTAATATATGATTGGATCAATGTAACTAGGTTTTTTGATTTTCACTTGACTTAAACTAACAATATACTCTCCATCTGAGTTAGGTCTGTAAAAGTTTATGGAGTGAATAATCGGTCATTATATATGTGTATTGCATAAGTAGTTCTCCAATCCTATCGATTGGCTATTTGAGATGCACGAATATATATGTATGTGATGAGTTTGAATTTAATTATTCAATGTTTATATGACTGTTTTATTGATCTAGTATAATTTTCTTTCAATCTTAGATTCAATATGTCTCATATTACCTCCCTTAGCACTATTATGAGTTAAAATAAATTTGAGGGTCATAACTTTATTGAGAAAGGTTCTACTTCTAAGCCGAAAGGTGAAAAGAAGAAGAAAAAAGCTCACAATACTAAGAAAGTTGTAGCTCTAACTGGAGGCATGAAAAAGCCTAACGGCAAGTGTTTTCATTGCAAGATGCCAGACCATTGGATGACACATTGTCCAGTTTTCTTAGCCAAGCAGAAAAATAAGCTGGATAACTCACTTTCACTTGTCGTTGAAACGTGTTTAGCGGTTGTTTCTACCACGTCATGGTGCGTAGACTCAGGAGCCACTGATCACATCTGCACTACAATGCAAGGGTTTCAAGAAACGCGCAAGCTGATTAGAGGTGAAGTTAGTGTTTTTCAAGTGGATGGCTCATCAACTCCAGCTTTAGCATTAGGAAATGTTAGTATCTCGTTTGGTAGTGGTAGAGTTTTAATTTTAAAAGACACATTATATGCACCTGCTGTTAGAAGAAATTTGATTTCAGTTTCTAGAGCTTTGAGAGATGGTTATAATGTTAATTTTTCTGATAACGGTTGTGTTATTAGCTATAATAAATATTTTATCTCTGCTGGTACATTGATTGATGGTCTTTTTATTATTAATGTCTCTCCTAAACTGCAACAAACTATTGAACTGAATAATGTTGATCTTTCTAGTAAAAGAAAATGATCTTCTGAATTTAATGAGACTTATTTATGACACCTGCGTCTATGTCATATAAATCTAGACAAGATTTCAAGGTTGGTTCGAGATGGACCTTTAGGTTCATTAAAAGTGGAGGCACTACCAACATGTAAATCTTGTTTAGAAGGAAAAATGACTAAGAGACCTTTTCCCTCAAAAGGGAATAGAGCCAATGATAAACTAGAGTTAATTCATTTTGATTTGTATGGCCCGATGAACGTACAAGCGAGAGGTGATTATGAGTATTTCGTGACTTTCATTGATGACTACTCAAAATATGGATATATTTATTTGTTGCGCCGTAAGTCTGAATGCTTTGAGAAATTCAAAGAGTTTAAGGCAGAAACGGAGAAACGACATGGAAAATATATCAAGTCACTACGATCTGATCGTGGTGACGAATACCTCTCCACAGAGTTCATTAGTTACTTATCAGAACAAGGAATTACGTCTCAGATGTTTGCACTTAGAACGCCACAATAGAATGGTGTAGCAGAAAGAAGAAATGGGACTCTTTTAGAAATGGTTAGATCTATGATGAGTTACTCTGATTTGTCTTTTTCATTTTGGGAATATGCAAGAAACTGCAAACTATATTTTGAACTTAGTTCCTTTTAAGTCTGTACCTGTGACACCCATAGAATTATGGACTGGGCACAAACCTAGTTTGAAACATGTTCGGATTTAGGGATATCCAGTACATGTGCTGAAAGGGAAGACAGAAAAATTGGAACCAAGAACAGAAGTTTGTGTTTTTATTGGGTACCCTAAGGGAACGAAAGGTGGTCTGTTTTATAATCCTAAAGAAAAGAAGGTAATTGTAAGTACAAATGCCAAGTTTCTAGAAAGGGATTTTTTAACAAATCACGTTCCTAGAAGTAAATTAATTTTACAGGAATTAAGCAATGAGACAACGAATCAAAATAAATCTACTAACAATAAAGAAAACCAAATTCCAACCCCATATGTTAGAATTAACATACCATTACACTTTAGTAGTGGGAGAGATGTTGATGAACATACAGTTTCACGAGTACAAGTCTCCGAAAATTCATTGCATCAAAGTAGTGGGAGTGATATTGAGGAAATTGCACTAGAGGAAGAAGTCGTTGATATTTCCACATCGCAAGGTGCTGAGAATAACATAGAGACTCAAGATCCTATAAATGATGTGGTTCAACCACAAGATCATACTAGTGCACCTATTTCAGTACCAGCCCCTCCTATAGTGCATCGTCGTAATGGGAGAGAAATAAGAAAACTAATTCGGTATTCACTCTTGGGAGAGTCTTTTGACAGAATTCCTGAAGAGTTGAATACCGAACCCATGAATTACGATGAAGCGCTACAGGATAAAGATGCAGAAAAATGGATTATTGCTATGAAATCAGAAATGGAGTCCATGTATTCCAATAAAGTCTGAGATCTTGTAGAACCAACTATAGATGGAGTCAAACCCATTGGATACAAATGGATCTATAAGAAAAAGAGAGGAGTAGACGAAAAAGTGCAAACTTACAAAGCTAGGCTTGTTGCAAAAGGGTTTACTCAAAAAGAAGGGATCAATTATGAGGGAACTTTTTCGTCAGTAGCCATGCTTAAGTCTATTAGAATTCTCTTATCCATTGCTGCTCATTATGATTATGAGATTTGGAAAATGGATGTCAAATCAGCTTTCCTTAATGGAAGTCTTGATGAAAGCATTTTTATGCGACAACCAGACGGTTTCATTCAAAAAGGCCAAGAACAAAGGTTGTGCAAGCTTAAAAGATCCATTTATGGATTAAAGCAAGCTTCTAGGGCATGAAACACTTGTTTTGACAATGCAGTTAAATTTTTTGGTTTTGAGCAATGTCTTGATAAATCTTGTGTGTACAAAAAATGGATTGGGGATAAGGTGGTATTTCTGATATTGTATGTAAATGATATCTTGCTCATAGAAAATAATGTGGCCTTGTTGAATTCAGTTAAGGAATGGTTGTCAAGTAACTTTGATATGAAGGATTTGGGAGAAGCTGCTCACATCCTTGGGATCAAGGTTCTACGTGATCGCAAGAAAAGGATGTTAGGCTTATCTCTGGCTCTTTACATTGATACTATACTTACCAGGTTCATCATGCATGATTCCAAGAAAGAATTTCTTTCTTTCAGACATGAAATTTCTCTATCTAAGGATCAATGTCCTAAGACAGATGAGGAGACAGAAAACATGAAGGCGGTTCCTTATGCATCAGCTGTAAGAAGCCTCATGTATGCGATGTTGTGTACTAGACCTGATATCTGTTTTGCTGTAGGCATGGTTAGCAGATTTCAGTCTAATCCTAGACGAGAACATTGGACGACAGTTAAGCATATAATCAAGTACCTGAAAAGGATTAGGGATTACATGCTAGTCTACCATTCGGATGAGTTAGTGCCAATAGGGTACACAGACTCAGATTTCCAGTCTGACAAGGACTTTCGTAAGTCGACCTCTGGAGATGTGTTTACCTTGGGAGGTGCAACCGTTGTTTGGAGGAGCATCAAGCAAATTTGTGTTGCTGATTCCACCATGGAAGCCGAGTATGTAACAGCCTTTGAGGCAGCTACGGAGGCGGTATGGCTCAGAAACTTTCTAAGAGACTTGGCTGTAGTCCCTGAGATAGAAGCCCCACTTACTATTTATTGTGACAATAGTGTTGCGATTGCAAATTCAAAGGAACCACAGAGTCATAAAAGGGCAAAACACATTGAGCGTAAGTACCATTTGATTCGAGACATAGTGCAGAGAGGAGATGTGATGGTTGCGAAGATTGCATCAGAGAACAACCTGGCAGACCCTTTCACAAAAGTCTTGCCACAAAAGTCTTTTGATAGGCATGTAGAAGGAATGGGTGTTAGAGTTGTAGGTGCATGGTTATGAGTCTAAGTGGGAGATTGTTAGGATATACTATTAACCATGCGTTTTGATATAATATTATTTATTGAATGATTATTTATTTATTTATTTAATTCAATAAATTATTACATTAAATAGATCATTTTGTCATATATGTGTCCTCAACTTATATAGTAGATGATTTGGTGTATAGAGTTTAAGCTTATGCACAGAAGATTAAATCGTCGGTTCTTATAAGTTAAAGTTATAGTTCACAATCGTAGATGGGAATTTGGACAAACCATCAGAATGATTGTAGCACGAGATTAAAAGTAATTTATCTTGATTACGAGAATGGTATAGTTCTAACTTCTCGTGCTAGTGCATTTTGTATGTATTGAACATGATCAAGTAGAGATAGATGTTTTAGACTGACTGATAAAAATATATTCTCTAAACTATTAAATGTACCTATATTCTCAATCTTGATATAACTATTATGAGCTGTATATATTAATTATCGTTTTGATTTATTAAAAGGCAAGATCCTGAGATGGGTCAATATGCCTGATGGATTGGATGATAATAATATATATTGGTGAAATAATAAGTTAGTTGATAAAATCCATGTCTCGGTATAGAGATTGATGATACGCCTTTTATGAGAAGCTTATAAGTTTTCATGTGTAAACCCAACCGATGGATTTATGAATCCGACATATGAAATAAGTTAAGTATTGCTCTAAAGGAAATTAATCATTAATTAAATTCGTCAGTAATTTAATTTATTGATTAGTATCTGTAATCTTAACATGGAGAATTACATAAGTGTTTAATAGGGAATTACGAAATATAAATAGAGGAGTGCAATTACGAATTTCTAGTGGAATGATTTGTAATTTATTATGGTAAGAATAATTTAAATAAATATTTTAAATTATTTCCATAATAGGGGGCCTCAGTAATTAATTTTGTGGTCTCTACAGTGCTCATATTTAACTAGAACTCAGAATCCTATTTTCTTAGGGAAAGGAAAAAAGAAAAAAGAAATAAAAAAAAGGTACACGTTTTGTTTCTTGGTTTTGAAACATAAAGTACACGTTTTGTTTTCTTGTTTTTGAAAGATACATATGTTTTTTATTCTCCCTTTTGAATTGGGAGAACTCCTCTATAAATAGGGGTTTCCAACCTAGAAAAAGATACGCAAATAGTTTTCTACACAATACTTGTCCACCCAAGTATTGAGAGAGTTCGGCTGTGAATTTGGATCACTGGAGAAGACCATAGTATTGGAGTCAAGCTTGCTTCAAGATATTTGTTCACGCTTCAAGAGGTAATTCTTGGTTAATTTTCAGCATACTTGATGTGTACTACGTGTTGGTATTTGTTGTCTATTATTCATGTAAGCAGTATGTTCTTGGAATGCTTCCGCTGCGTGTACTATTTTCCAACACATACACCATTATGAAGCTAGTTATAATCTCCAGGAGCAGGTAATACTAATGATATATATAATCAAATTTTAAAAAGAAGATTAGTTTAAGTGTCTAATATGTGAGGGATCTGTCAATATGATTATGACATATTAACCTCATTGATGAAATAGATAGACTCTAACAATCTATTTTCTTATGTAATAAAAAGATGGATAATGACAAACTAACGCAAGTGAGCTAAAGCAATGTGCCTATAAATTCTTTATGATCCGTCTGAAGTTGATATGTGTAGCAACTCGAACAAAGAAAAACATCTCTTTCAAAACTTGCAAAAAGAAGTACTATAATTAAAATTTGAAATGGCTAAATGTGGCGATTTGGGCGATTTTCTATTGTTGTGTATTTTACTAGGAATAGTGGGTTCTAGCCATGCCCAGTTAAAGCTCAATTTCTATGCCGAAAGCTGTCCACAAGCAGAGAAGATAATTCAAGATTATGTGCAAAAGCAAATCCCAAATGCTCCATCTCTTGCAGCTGCCTTGCTCAGGCTGCATTTCCACGATTGCTTTGTCAGGGTAAGTTTATGCCTCATTTCATGTGAAGACTGCCATTCTTGGAATAATGTAGTTTCCTGATTTTCTTAATTGGATTTTTACAGGGTTGTGATGGTTCCATACTCTTGAATTTCACTTCGAGCACAAAAAACCAGACTGAAAAAGTGGCTGTTCCTAATCAAACGCTGAGAAGCCTCTCATTCATCGATGGTGTGAAGAAAGCAGTTGAAGCTGAATGCCCTGGAGTAGTCTCTTGTGCGGATATTGTTGCTTGGTTGCTAGAGACTCTGTTGTGGTCACAGTAAGTACAAAGTCTGAACCAACTTGTACATGGTTTCCAACTTGCGGGACTGTATTTGCTTAAAGTCATATCCTACTCATAACACTAAATATAGCTGAGGTTATAGTTGAATCCGCTAATAGAAAACTGAGATAACTAGTTATTGTATGCATGGAAGGGCTAAGCTAAAAGGAAATATGTTCTTAATCTTTCTTTCCCTTTTTCTTCAGGGAGGCCCTTACTGGAATGTTCCAACTGGTAGAAGAGATGGAAGAATATCAAACGCCTCGGAAGCCTTGGCAAACATCCCTCCTCCGACAAGTAACTTCTCTAGTCTCCAGACATCTTTTTCCAGCAAGGGTCTTGACCTAAAAGACTTGGTCCTATTGTCTGGTAAGTTAAATTTAATACGTCTGCGTTGATCTCTGCTTCTGCTATATTGAGATTTTACACACATTTAGTTCTTTCAGACAAAATTCATTATTACTATGAACAATTTTCTATCAGGTGCACATACCATCGGAGTCTCTCACTGCCCGTCGTTCTCATCACGTTTATACAATTTTACGGGAGTTTGGGGCAAACAAGATCCATCTCTAGACAGAGAATATGCAGCCAATCTTAAGATGAAAAAATGCAAATCAATCAATGACAATACAACAATTGTTGAAATGGATCCTGGCAGTTCCAATAAATTTGATCTTAGCTACTTTCAGCTTGTGCTCAAGAGAAAAGGGCTATTCCAATCTGATGCAGCCTTGACAACAAGTGCAACAACAAAGTCATACATCAATCAGCTAGTTCACGGATCACTCAAACAATTCTATGCCGAATTTGGTCTAGCCATGGAGAAAATGGGCAGGATTGAAGTCAAGACCGGCTCTGCTGGTGAGATCAGGAAGCACTGTGCAGCTGTGAATAGTTAAGAGTAGTCTTTGCCCTTTGTTCCCAACTTCCAATATTCGTGTGCTTGTATTTTGTGTGTAACCTTTGTGTGAACGATTCGGGATAACATGTATCATTTCTGTTTGTAGTTATTACAACTTATTCTTGTATATTGATGTTTTTCTTGAAATAAAACTAAGATTCCAAGAGCTGCTTTTTCGAGAAGTTGGAATTATGGAAATTATTCCTAAGAGGTTTCATTTTTCCTTTCTAACTTCGCTTTTCACCACCTGCCATCTGGTAATTCTCTTTTCTGAAATCCTTTTGGTGCAGCTTAAAGGTGACTCTTCCTCATGATTACTGAAAGTTCTTTCTAGGAATGCATAAATATTACCATGTACTAGCTACACAGTGATGTAACATACCAGCTTTATTATACACTTCCTGGTTGAGAGTATAAATTACCTAGGTCATGTTTAATTTATATGTAGCCATTACCTATGTACAGTCATTTGATACCCCTAAGATTAGAAAATGTTCTTCTATATCCAGTTCTTCAGATGACATTAGCTACTTGCACATAAACTCATGGACATCATGCTTGTACGATTTTACGTTTCCTTTAATATTATAAATGTTCTCCAGAATAAAAATTCACATGATAACTCAAAATTTTGAACTTTCACCCTGGTGTTAGAATTATTTGTTACCTGGTTTCTCAATTGGTCCATTGGAATTTGACAGAGATAGCAGAGGTCGATTAAAGAGGAAAGAAATTGCATTTGATACAATATCTCATAATATTATGAAAAAATTAAGTTGGGCCGTGCTAGCTTGTGCTGAAGGCTACAAAAATTTAGAAGAGATGGAGAAACCTAACAGTTGATGAGGGAGAGATAAAGAAAATCTTGTGGTACTAGCACTAACCATTCTTTCTATTCAATCTCATTCTGTTCTAGGATAGATAGTAATTACTAAAATTATAAGTGATGTGGTGGTCGTCTGACCAATTGACTAGACACCTGACAGCTCGTGCCCGCCCTTTTTTTTTTCGTGCCCAAATAGAATGACTCTCTTAGTTATGATGTGCCTTGACTATATAGGAAAGGCTGTAATACAAAATGTACTCCCATAGATCCTATATCTACCTACATAAAGAAAAAATCATGTAACAAAGGGGATTCTTACTTGTACAAATGATACTCTAGCTTGGAACGAGCATGAAGAGATTATTGATACTTGTTTATCCTTTGAGTTATTCTGCCAGATAAGTCGCTCAAGATCTCTAGTCTTTATCTGCCAAAAACTAGTAAACTTTAATTTGAACCAATTAATCTCTTTTAGTTACAACTGCAGTATAGGAATCTTCTGCCCATAAAAAAAAGGGAAAGAAAAATCAAAGCAAGTACATTAATGTGAGGTTAGTGGTTTCCAGTGAATAGCATAATACAGCCATGTTCCAACTTTTTAAACAAAATCCAAACTGTTTCTATCTTTTGACTTCAAACAAATACTTACTTTGATTCCCACTTTAAGCTAATAATACCAAATACTACCTTATATCTTAAGTCTTAATTGACAAGAAAAATAAAACATTAAGGAAGTAGCCTCTAACAGATTAATTTAACAAGAAAATGCAAAGGTCATCAGCTTGTGTATATATATGGCAACTACAGTAGCAGGTGTCACTGCCTATTATCAAAACAACTTGGACCTTCCATGCACCATTATGAAGGTTATTATATCTTCAGGAGCAAAAGAAGATTGTTATGATCATGACATATATACCTCATTGAACGAAAGAGACAGTTATAATGAATCTAATTTCCTATGTAATAAAAAGAGGGAGAATGACAAACTAACGCAAGTTAGCTAAAGCAATGTGCCTATAAATTCTTTCTGGTTTGTTTGGAGTAGATGTGTGTGTAGCAACTCGAATAAAAAAAGAAACCTCTTTCTAAGGTTGCAAAAAGAAGTATGTAATAAAAATTGCTAAATTTGGCAATTTGGGTAATTTTCTAGTGTTGTGTATTCTACTAGGAATAGTGAGTTCTAGACATGCTCAGTTACAGCTGAACTTCTATGGAAAGAGCTGTCCGTAAGCAGAGAAGATAATTCAAGATTATGTGCAAAAGCACATTCCAAATGCTCCATCTCTTGCAGCTGTCTTGCTCAGGCTGCATTTCCATGGTTGCTTTGTCAGGGTATTCACTCAGCAGTTGTTGAAGTAATATAGTTTCCTGATTTTCTTAATTGGGTTGTCACAGGGTTGTGATCATGGTTCTGTACTCCTGAATTTCACTTCGAGCACGAAAAACAATGTGAAGAAAACAGTTGAAGCTGAATGCCCTGGAGTTGTCACTTGTGCTTGGTTGCTAGAGACTCTGTTGTGGTCACTTTATTTGCTTATAGTCGTATTACACACGGACCACTAAATAGAGTTGAGGTTATAGTTAAAGCCGATAATAGAAAATGGAATATGTTCTTAATCTCGTTGTCTCTCTTTTTCTTTTTTGCACGATAGGGAGGCCCTTACTGGAATGTTCCGACTGGTAGAAGAGATGGAAGAATATCAAACGCCTCAGAAGCCTTGGCAAACATCCCTCCTCCAACAAGTAACTTTTCCAGTCTCCAGATATCTTTTGCCCACAAGGGTCTTGACCTAAAAGATTTGGTCTTATTGTCTGGTAAGTTTGAGTTAATACGTCTGCATTGATATCTGCTTCTGCTATATCGAGATTTTACATACATTTAGTTCTTTCAGACAAAAATCATTATTACTATGAATAATTTTCTATCAGGTGCACATACCATTGGAGTCTCTCACTGCCTGTCATTTTCAACATGTTTATACAATTTTATCGGAGTTTTGGGCAAACACGACTCATCTCTAGACAGCAAATATGCAGTGAATCTTAAGACGAAGAAATGCAAATTAATCAATGACAAGTACACCACAATTGTTGTATGAATCCTGGCAATTCCAGTAAATTTGATCTTAGCTACTTTCAGCTTGTGCTCAAGAGAAAAGGGCTATTCCAATCTGATGCAGCCTTGACAATAAGTGCGACAACAAAATCATACATCAATCAGCTAGTACAAGGATCACTCAAACAATTCTATGCCGAATTTGGTCTAGCCATGGAGAAAATGGGAAAAATTGAAGTCAAGACCGGCTCTGCTGGTGAGATTAGGAAGCACTGTGCAGTTGTGAACAGTTAAGAGCAGTCTCTGCCCTTTCTTCACAACTTCCAAATATTTTGTGCATGTGCATGTGAATGTTTTATGTTTTTGTGAACTTTTAATGCGAATTATTCGGGTAACATGTATTTTATGTTTTTCTTTTTTAGTAAATATCTTAAAAGATCACTCAAGTATGTGAATATCTTAAAACTCACTAAACTTAGTTTTGTATCAATGAAGTCACTCAACTTCTAGTTTTGTATCAATGAAGTCATCAACTTGTGACTTTTCTCTTGCAAAATCACTCTACAAGATTTGTCATAAAAAAAATTCTAGTTTGACAAAACAAATTATTTTTTGTATGTGATATAAACATGAACTCCATAAACAATAAAGTATCTCAAGTCACAATTATACGAAATACGTTTATATAACATATGAATTTTGTTTTTGTTTGAATTCGAACTTACTTGCCAAAGAGGTTTCTTTTCAAACACGGGTTTTTTTCCAAATAAATTTCAAAATAATTTTTAGCAAAAAATTTATCTCACATCAGTTCTCTGTCTAACAATAGATGGTTAACATATTTCACGCCATTATCAAAATGGTCATCTCGTCTTCCGAATCAAATGCTTGCAAGAATATTATTATGTATTTTAAACTTCAATTTTAGGTACTAACAATTATTGATCAAAATGCATTAGTTTTTGGCAATATAAATGATTTCAACTGATTTAGGAAATGTAAGTCATCAAAGGTTAATTTTGATCAAGGAGACTTCTGTGTAACTACAACATCAAAGAGAGAATTGTGGAGTGTTTCTCATATTCTTTTTTGTATATCGATCGCGCTCTAGTTGCCTTTTTGAAGCAACTTTAAAGTGACATATTTACGCTTTCTTGATCAGACAGACTAATAAGAGAAAGCTGTAAACTGAACAAGAAAATACATCTACACTTGCAGTGTTGAGAATTCTGTAAAATCAGCACATATAACAAATCAAGACAATGTATTATTATCTTACATTATACCTTTTAACTCGTTGGAAGATAATTTTTAGTGTCACGTTGATATTGAAATATAAGCGAAATTATGATATTTGATATAATGTCACGTTTTCTTACAGGCGAAAGTCATAATAAAGATAAATAATTGGAGAAATTAAACCATGGTTAATAATAAATTGTTTAGGATTTGGTATTTGCTACTTCCCTAAACTCATTCCTAGTTAGACTTTTTACTAATAATCGTTTGGTGCGAGGGATAAAAACAAATAGTGCTGGGGATAAAATAAATAGTCCAGGGATAAATTTTTGGCGTCTTGTTTGGTTGTCAAGTTTGGGATAACTTATCCCACCATTTATACCATAGTGATGGGATAAGTTATTTCATATACATGGTGGGATAATTTATCCCGGGATAACTAATCCCGAAATAATTAATCCCGGGATAACTTGTTCCCAACCAAACGACCCCTTAATACTTGGTAATCTTAAACTGTTTAGGGGATGACTAGTTGGGTAAGCCCGGGGCCAATAGCTGTAAATTTCGTTTTCCCTACTGTGAAATTACTTTGAACATCTTTAAGGAAGTATTTGGTAGCTGATTTGGAGGTGAATTATGCTAGAAAAACGTAAGATTCTGAATTCTCTTCAATGATACAGTAGGAAAATACTTATAGCTATACAACTGTAGGATTAAAGTCCTATTCTAGGAAGGAGTATATTTTGTAACAAGTGCACAATCTGTAATTAAGTTCTATTCTAAGAAGGAGTATATTTTGTGATATTTGTACAATAATAGCATTGCCTAACATCCCCCCTCAAATTGATACTTGTTAGGTGATGATGGTTTTGATGACTGACAAGAAGCATGAAATAGGTCGCTCAACCTGGTTCATAGGACATCAGCTCACAGGAATCCCAAGTGAAGTAGGACTGTGACATGTCAACTCCACATAGGTAAGATAGCTGGACAAATCGAGTCAGCAAAGAGATATGCCAGTACAGATGAAGTAGAGTTGGACTACAACACAAACGAAGGGATGAGTTTGAGTACAACAAGAAGTCCCACTTGAAGTAGAAGTCTATGCAAGTAGAGTTCGGATGAGAAAAGGAGTTCAAATGAAAGAAGAACTCCTTGAGGAGTTGTGCTTAAATAGCAGAGCTGCTATCCAAAGCATTCACGCACTCACAGAGAAAATAAAAGCAATTGTGAAATTGACTTTAGCAAGTGCGATGGAGGATACTGAAGGAACACATGAAGAACCTGGTCCTAAGTACAGAGTCTAGCTAAAGTGTCTTAGTAGTGATGTATTAGGAGTTGTTCTTTGAGTTGTTATCATAGTTTCAGTGTGTTATAAATTGAAGTAGGATTGTTGTCTTCAAGTTGGGTCAACTCGAAGACTTGGGAAACACAAGTCTTAGGTGGTTGGTGTTGTTAGGAATTAGAGTTTATAATTCCTAGGTTACATCGAGTTGTAATCATTTCATTGAGGCTCATTGTGTTAGTTCCTGTAGAGGTACAGGTCATGGTTTTTACACCTTTGTGAGCCGGGTGGTTTTCCACGTAAAAATCACTGTGTCATTTAGTTACTGTTTTCTTACTGTTGAAACACGTTAGACAACCTGTTTCATTAATAGGCAACTAATAAATTTAACTAACTAAAGCAGTAGGTCGTGCAGAACCAACAATACTGGTGATCACATAGTAGCAATTTGGACATAAGATAGTGATGCCTTGCGCGTTTCATCGCCTTTGTAAACAAATTGGCAAGTTGATCATGAGAAGAAACGTGTTCTAGGGTGATGAGACGATCGATAACCAATTCTCGAATGTAATGACAGTCCACCTCCATATGCTTTGTGTTTTTATGTTGCACTGGGTTTGTGACTATTTTAATTGCACTAGTGTTATCAACATGTAACACTGTAGGAGTTGTAAAAGCAACACCGAGCTCAGATAATAAGCGTTGTAGCCAAACAATTTCTGAACTTACTGCCGACATAGCTCGATACTCAGCCTCCGTAGATGATTTAGATGTACGAGATTATTTCTTACATTTTAAGGATATCAAGAATGTGTCAAGAAACATGCACCAATCAATAACGGAGCGATGAGAATCGGGACAACCAGCCCAATCTGCATCAGTATAACTTTCAAGACGCATAGGAAAATCAGAACGGAAGAGAACACCTCTACTCATAGAACCACGAACATACCGAATGACATGAAGTAATGCAGTGTGATGTATACGGTAAGGATTTGCCACAAACTGACTTAGAACTTGTATTGCATATGAGATGTCCGGCCTTGTTATAGTGAGATAAACTAAAGATCCCACCAACTGCCAATATAATGTTGGATCACTGAATGATTTTCCATTAGCCTTTTTGTACTTCGTATTAATCTCTATCGGGGTGTATATAACCTTGTCATCAGTTAAACCAGCCGTTGAAATAAGATCACTAGCATACTTTTGTTGTGTAAGCATGATCCCAGTAGGTAAGTATAGAACCTCAAATCCAAGGAAGTATGTCATCCGTTCCAACAGGTTTATGTAGAGGCCTGGGAGTATGATGTAGGTACATCAACAGAATGTAGTGTGGTATGCATGGCGTAGAACTTACCGAATTTCCTCGGAGAGTAACCAAGCCGTTCAGAAGCATGGCAGTTTGTCTTTCCAGACCAATATGGGGGAGTAACTGGATGGGATGAACCCTCTTCCGAAGCGGAGGATGAGGATGTAGAGTCGATACCGAAAGGAGATAAGAGCTGGAGATCATCATTATCATAGTTAATGGGTTGTTTCGGAGGGTCAAGCGGAGGGTCAAGATCTACCACATCGTCATCAAACTTGTACATAAAAGAAATAAATTCTGTAGAATGTTTAGGATCATGTTTGTAAGAAAACTGATCCTCAAGATAATAACATGTCTAGATACTCGAAGTTGGCGACAAAATGCATCATAACAGAGATACTTTTTTTGCGTATCGCTGTAGCCCACAAAAATACATTGTGCTGCTTTTGTCGAAAGCTTATGTCATTCGTGTACTGAAAGATGAACAAAGCAAACACAACCAAAAATTCGCAAGTGAGAATAATCAGGTTTACTGTAAAATAATTTAAAATATAGGGTCTCATTGCCAATGATCGGGAAAACTTGTCTATTAATCAAATATACATAAGTATGTACAGTTTCAGGCCAAAAACTCTTTGGCATATTAGATGTACCCAAAAGGGCCAATGCAGTTTCCAACACATGTCGATTCTTCCGTTCTACGATACCATTTTATTCCGAAGTATGAGGACAATTGCGTTGGGCTATAATTCTTTTATTTTTGAAAAAAGAGAAAATACATAAAAAAAAAACTAAACTTGGTTCGATAACTTCATGAATTCAATTTCCATAGCAGTTTCATCCACCAACTTCATCCATCCATCTAACATACATCATCAAACCAGCTTCACACACCAAGTTCATATATTCATTTATACCAGTTTGCAGTTTCATACATCAAGTTCATACTTTCATTTACCATATATCATGAAATCAGTTTTCATATATCTACCTGTTTAACGAACATCAACCACCTTTCATATAATCAGAACCAAAATAATTACATATATATAAATGGAAGAATCAAACTATTGAATCATGTATATATAATTACGCACTCATTCCATCGACTTCCATGTTGAATCAATATCGCATAAAGATTACCATCTTTCATATTGAAAAATCAATATTGACGGTTTAATACTATCAATTTCTTTTAAAAGAAATCAAATTAATCAGTTGAAAGGAAGAAACTCTACTTCAATAGAGTTTTTCATCCGGAGAAAAAGATGGTTTATGACGACTGAAACGTGCAAAACAAATGTGATATATTTTTAGTATATCAACGTATTTTTAGGGATTAATTGATATCCAAAAATATTATTTTAGGGATTTTTATCACTTTTAATTTATGTTTTTCTTTTTACAGTTTTTTAGTATTTAATAAAATTTGGTTTCCTTTTTTTTGGCTTTTATTTTATTTTCGCATATTATTTTGTTATATTTTGTTACCACAAAATTGGTATGTATTGAAAACTAGAATCTATTGGTATGAGTTGTAATATAGTATCTAATATAGTGGACGTTTGGTCATGAAAAGTTTTTACTTTTTTTCGGAGTTGAATTCCAGAAATGATGTTTGGCCATAAAAAACTAGAAAATTTTGGAATTCAACTTGAAGTTGAATTTCGTAATTTGAAAAATAAGAAAAACTTGTTTTCACTTTTTTCACTCCCACTTCTCTCACAAAAAGTCAAAAGCAACTCCAACTCCAACTCCATGGCCAAACAGAGCCATTATAGAGGGAAAATTAGATAAAATGACCATTATGTTAATTTTCTTACACAAAAAATAGCCGACTTATAATTTACTACCTAAAATGGCCATTCGGTCAAAGTTCTTACCCAAAATGACCACCAGTATACATGCAATATACACATAATATACATTCTATATATATACGATTATTTTCTTTTTGATTTTTTTTAACAATATACATACATATACATCATATACATTGTATATATATGCCGCTATTTTTTTGAAAAAACTTTGATATTGGTATATTTTCGTAAAAAGCCCTAGTATATATGAAAAAAAAATTCATCAAAAAAAGACAATCTTAAAAAAGCCACTTTCCAATCAATTACGACTCCTCACTCAGATATTAGTAGTGTCCGTGAAGTTCTTTCTCACATTGCAAGTTTTTAGCATTATTTTTAAAATATCAATAATGGCAAAAAAAAATAGTTACATATTTAGCAGAAACTAAAACTAAACAATTTTTCTTTTTCGTCTTCACTAACTTATTAAAAGAACGAACTAAAACGACTGTCTTAATTTGTGCCTTTTTTCAAGCTTGAAAATTAGGGAATGATGAAAGTGGACAATTGTTCCTTTTCTTTCTATTACTTTTCTTTTTTATTTTGTTTCTATAGTAAAATACTTATTGTATTAAATGGAAAGAAATAAAAGGGGGGGGGGGGGGGGGGGGGGGAGCGAAACAAAAGAAAAATAATAAAACATAAAAGGGAAAGAAAATAAAATGTAAAAATTGTAAATCTTTGGTCTTATATAAATCCTCTCATCTTCTATTTTTATATATAAATTATTTTAAAATAACAAATATTATTGTAATAAATTATTAACACTTATATTTAGAAATTTTGGAGATTTTTAAAATATCGTAAACAAAATGAATCTAAATAAAATAGGTACCATGTAACTTTATGGTCTATCAATTCAATTTTTTTTTTATCTTTCTAATGAATTTTCTACATTTCTACTAATTATAGTATTTAATTAAATTCTTAACAAAAATAGCATGAAAAAAGTGAAATTAAAATTCTTAAAACCTAAAGATACAGTAATAAATTCATAGAAGCCAAATCCTTTTTTTTCCCTTTGGTCCTTAAATAGTTTTAGGAGCACAATTTTGAGATTAAAAATTAAATAAATTCATAAGAAAAAAAATTAAATTCAATGCAAACAACAAAATATTACTGATTGGTATTAATAGTAATTAATATAATTAATTACTTTTCCTAAGACCATTCTTTATCCTTCTATATAGGAGTACGTTATACTACAACTTTTTCCTCCTTTAACTTAATCATTATTCTATTTATAAGTTTTTTTAAATTTCTCTCTCTTAATTAAGATTCATAATTATATTTATAGTAAAAATTCTAATTTCGTAATTATGTATAAGAAAAGCATTTTAATAAGTATTAAGAAATAAAATTTATGATATCGATATTTTTATAACAAAATAAGAAATAAATCATATTTTTTGAAGGAGCTTAACATATTCAAGATCAAAAAATAATGTATGAACCGTGAGAAATTAAAATATAACCACTACGAAGTGTAATTTTTTCTACTCTTTTAATGTACAAAGGTTGAGGAGTATAGAGTATTATAATGATATGAAGAGTTATTAAAAAATAAATTTATAATTTTTTAAATAAAAAATAAATTTAGTATGATAGTTGAAAAAATATAAGGAGGCAAATTGCAAAATTAAAGGAACAAGATATTGAATTAAATGAAAAGAATTATTTTTAAAAAAAAAGGAGGAGGGAAAGAAAAAGGAAAAGAAAAGAAAAATCTAAAAATGTTAAATAAATAATAAAACATAAAAAAGGAAAGAAAATGAAATGTAAAAATGTAAATCTATTAAATTAGGTTACTATTCGTTTTACTTTTCCTTTTAACCACTTCTTTTTTTATTATTGTTTTATTCTACATTTAAACAGGAAAAATTAAAGTATGCATAATTTTAACTTTTAGGAAAAAAAGCACACTTACATATAAAAAAATTTAAAAATTTATTAAATGAGAATTAAAAATATAACTTCATAACATAGAGGTAAAGTACTATATAACTATGTAAGAAAGAAATTTATAAATAATTTTTATTCCCTCCCATTTTAAAATGAGTGACTTATTTTGACTTGGCACGGAGTTTAAGGAAATAAAGAAGATTTTTAAATTTTGTGGTCTTAAATTAAAGATATGTCAAATGTACTAAAATGTCCTTTAATCCTGTGGTCCTAAACATGTCATGTGAAAAGTTGAAATTAAAGAGTTACTAAAAAGGGAAAGGGTTATTCTGTTTGAAATGGATTAAAAAAGAAAGTAGGTCAAATAAATTAAAACAGAAGAAGTATAATTTCTTTAAACATTGTTAATTTTTATTAGATAAATAATTTTATATTTAATTATTTTCTTATTGCACTTTTGCTCTTACCTTTTATTTTGTTTGTCATTTTTTTTAAATTTTGTTATTCCAAGCAGGCCACAAATAATTCTAAATGCTTAACTATTAAAAAAGTGCCATAAAGTTAGTAAGAAGTTACAATGTTTTCTCTCTCTTCATCTTGTGTATTTATTTGCTCATTATAATTTAAGTAGTTATTTATCTATTAAATTGTGAATATTAAATTACTCATTAAATTTTCATTAATTATTCTGTTTCGTCTTCTTCTTCTTTTTTGTTTTTGTTTATCTTACTTAAAGAAAAATTAAAATAATTTATATTTATAATAAAGTTAGGCATAGAAAAGGTGATGTAACACCTTTATGATTAGCAATTACATTTTTTTCTTTAATTTCATTTTTATTTGTATTTTTTATTATTTTTATTTTTATGTATGAATTATAATATTTGATTTTTACTTGTGCGAGCTGATCAATAACTTTTTTGTATCTGTTATTTTATTTATGTAGGTTAATTATGTGAAAAAATTTATTATTTTTCTTTTTTATTATGTATTTATTACACATTTAGTTCAAATTATAAGATCACCCAAAACTCATTACTGAAAATGTATAAGGATTTCATCTATATTTATTTATTTTGTATTTGTAAAGTTTGGGAGATCTTTAAATCTCCAGATTTTTTAATATATTCAAAATTTTATTTCGTGTCAGTAACGTTTTCATTCTTCTATTTATATCATATTATAATAATGTTAACTTGAAGACATGATTCGTGCACTATTTAGAGAACAACAGTAAAAAAAAAATAGTATTAATATCTTTTAGTCATGCCGATATCAAAACACTCCAACGATTTTGACATCTTGTAATAGATTAAGAAGAAATAAAATATTTGTATTGCTTACCATATTATACTTTTAGTGGGTTTTATTGTACTTTTTTTCTACTGATTCTCACTTACTTTTTTTCTCCTCAATTTCACTATTGGTTAATTATTTATGACCTTTATGGAGTAGGGGAATTGGGAGGAATGTTAACTAAAGAATATAGAAAATATTTATGATTTTTATAGAATGACTCTTTTGTTTGAAGATTTTCTTTGTATAAATAGAAGTAGTAGTTTAAATAGCAATTTTTTTGACTATCTAATGAAAATATAATATGCATGTCTTTTTTTTAATATGCATTAGTTAAAGAGTAATAAAACACATGTACTAACATATAGTTAAAGAGCTACATATATTTTTTTTATGTAATAAAAGATATTTTTTTAAATTTTTCTTTTTAAAAAAGTAAACTCTAATAATGATTTTTTTTATTTATCTAAGCTTTAACTCTAATAAAAATATTATAAATAGAATTATTTTATTATGTACATAAAATTAATCTTTTTTGTCTCTATTAAATTATAAAATAAAAAAGTTTATTTCCAAATTTTATAATTGCGCGAAGCGCGGATAAATTCACTAGTATCAATATATATGTGAAATACTCGGCAGAGATATTCATATTATGTCAAACATATATATATATATATATGAATATTAGTATCTGGATGCAACGCACATGTTTTCCTTCGATGGATATAAATTTTATAAGAAAAATATAAATAATATTAAGAACATATGTTTGATGAGTAACTCAAAATTTGAATTAGGCAATAAATTACGTGCAAAAAATGAAATATAGTAATAATGACAAAAAGGTTAGGAGAGGAAATTTAATCAGGTATAATGTCTTAGTCCGCTTCTCCTATCATAAAAGGTCAAAAATTTAACATAGCTTCCTTCATGCATATTTTTTTCGAGAGCTGGATGACAATTTCTTTTAGCAATAAAAACAAATGATTGTAATGTAATTTAAGTAGTTTTTTTTAAGATTAAAAAACTAAAACTTAACAAAAGTAAATATTTGAACATAAAATCTTTGAAAATCAAGAAACTATTTTCTGATGAAAAGAAGTAAGTAATTATAGGCGAAATATCCTACATTTTTTGCTTAAAGATCACAATATCAATACTTGTTACAACACAACGTAAGATTATAATAGGTATACAAATATTTCTCACCTAAGGAGGACAATATTACTGAAAACATAATATTTGATAACTCCAAAAAATAAAGATTTGAAATGTAAAAGTTCACTTACAATTTAAACTTGGTGAATCTCCATTTTGAAATTGTGACAAATTATGTATTTCTCGACAAAAAGAAGAAGATTAATAAAAAAGAAATATAATTAAAGACAAATGAAAATCCAAATATTTACGGATACAAATCAGCAAAAAAGAATTTACCTTTTGTTCCACATTGAGTTTTCTCCCGAATGAATATAGCATATCGAATTATGGGTTGAAAATCAACCACGAACTTATGTTTTAATAGCAAAATTTTCATGGGTCACATTTAATAATATTTAATAAATTAAATTATCAAAATAGAATTACACTAACTTTTGCACTTCTATAGAGCAACTGTTACACTTCTAAACAACATGCAGAAATTAATTATTATAAAAATACTAAATATTGGAGAAACTAAGTGTTGATATTTGGGTTGTTAATTGGAAGGCAAAGGAATTGCATTCATCCAGAAAAAAAATGGAGACATTCTAATTTTTATTTTGGAATTAGAATGAAAAGCAGAAATTAATTTTAACTCACATTAGTAATTTGTTAGAAGAATTGGTATTTGACAATGAATTTTCTTCAACAAGGCAAGCAATTTTCAACAATTAAAGTCTCATAAAAATACCATAAATACATTATTGATTATAAGGAGACAATAAAGGAATGTATTATTGATTACAAGAGTGAGAATTTGGTTACATAAAGAAGGTATAGATATGAGTTCCTAATTTTGTGTAACTTTTTTTAAATAATTATTTTATTAATAATTATGCATATTTTTATGTATGTGCTAAAAGTGATATAAAAATTATTACTTATGAAAGAATGCAAAAGTTATGTCATTTTTATAAGGAAAAATTACATGAGTGAATATCTTTTATAAAATATTTATTACTTTTAGCGATATTTTTATTTTATTACCGTCTATAGCAATATATAACAATACTATGATAAATCTGCACTATGTATTAAAAGTGAATTATGTATATAATTTAAATATATTATAATATTATGCTTGTTTGATACGAAATTAACACAATGTATTATAAGTGTATGATAAATGTATTATCCATGAATAAAATTTGTATTATATGTGCTTTATAAATTGTTCTCTGCAATATTTATTAAAACTGTATTACAATTGTGCAGTGAAGAAAGATGTTATTGCTATAAATGATAAATATTTTCTTGATATATCATATATGTGTAAGTTTCCCTTTTTATGTAAAAATCTAATTAAAAAACTAGTGCAAAAAGTTGTCCAAAATGCCGTTATACAACCCGGCCCAGTCCAAAACCAATTAATCCACTCAACGAATGAAAAATGAGAAAGCACAATCTACGTCCTTTCTCTCATAACAGATCTAACTCTACTACTCTATCAGCCCCCTAACCAATAACCACAAGTTTTAATTTGCAGAGGAAAGCTTCGCCACAAGTGGTTCACCAATGCCGTCAAAGAAAAGAAAGCTGATGGGTGCTCATCATCATCAGGTTTCATTTTAAGCTTATCTCTCTATCAGGCCCCTTATACAACTCTTGCCTTAACAAATCATACTTGAATTGTATTATATAGCTTTAGCTGAATTGAATTGTTTAGTTTCTACCTACTAAAGCACTTGCCTTGTCTTATCTAGACCATGATAATTCACTGAAGAAGAAGAAATAATTATGGACATCCGTGCGCACTCTTCTTCGATTTAAATGTGTTTCGAAATTTTGGAAGACATCAATCTCTCATCCTTACATTAACATGAAGCATCAAAGTCATGCGATGAATTCTGTAAAGCTTCTTGTTTCCCAATGGCGCATTGATACATATAGGTCAAGTAGTCTCTGTTCGGATGTAGAAAAACTTGATTGGCCTTCAAACTATCAACTGTCAACTTGCAGATTGTACTCTTCTTGCAATGGGTTGGTCCTTCTCTCAATTGCAGATCACCTTTTGCTTTGGAACCCCTCCACAAGAGAATCAATACAACTTTCATATTCAAAAACAACATGTAGGTTATTTACTTGCGGATTTGCATACGACGCAACTAGTGATGACTACAAGATTCTTAAGTTTAACTATCCTTCCATGGAAATTCTAGCGCTAAAAAGTGGTTCCTGGAGAAAAATTGAATGTCCATCTGGCTTAAGACCTGTATATAATGTTCCTATTTTTCTTTTGTATTTCTACATGGAGCATTTCATTGGGCGACTTTGCACAAAAAGATGTGTGTAGTTTCATTTAGTATTTCAGATGAGGTATACGGAAAGATACAATTGCTAGATTATGTAGAAACCTTATTTTTATTTCATTTGGATAAATTTCTTGAGTGGGAAATAGGAAAAAATGAGAGAAAACTAATAATTTATGTGTAATAATAAAGTTAGGAATAGAAAAAGTTATGTGACATCTCTTTTGGCCAAAAGATACAATTATCTTTTTTCTCTTTTTTTTTTTGTAATTTTCTCTATTTTTTCCTTATTTATGTGCTATATTAAAAACTAAAAAAGTCACTCATAATTATCTTAAACATATAAATATGCAATGTTAAGAAACTATAAAATTATTTTTAAAAATTTATTTAATGTAAAATTTAATGGTCTTTATTTTATTATTCCTATACTTTTTATTATCATAATCTGTAAAATATTCATGACATTATTTAGTATTTTATATTGTAGTCCCATAAATAGAGATATTGTAAGACTCTGTATAAAGGATCACATTAGTCTTTTAAGTTGTTATATTTTTTATGCTTATAATATAATAATAAAGCTAGAGATAGAAAAAATGATGTGGCACATCTGTTTGGCCAAAAAATACACTTTATCTTTTGTATGTGTTTTCTCTATTTTTTTCCTCATTTGTGTGTTATATTAAAAAAACTAAAAAGAAAACACTCTTTAACTCTCTTAATTATATTAAATATGCAATGTTAAAAAATTAAAAAGTCATTTCTTTAATGTAAAACTTAATGATTTTTATTTTCATTACACCCACAACCTTTTATTATCATTGTAGACACGTGATTTTTGACCCTTTTCGAGTAGTAACTCCATTTTTTAGCTTTAAATATTTATTTCTAGTCTACTCTTTATTTTAATTTTTATTTCATTTTTTAGTAGATTCTATTTGAAAATTTGTGAAAGAAAAAGAGTTTAAAAAATAGAGTCATATTTTAGTATAGGTTTTGGTGTTTTTACTTTTCAAATAATAAGAAAATTTTCAAAAAAATATATTCATCTCTTAATTTAAGTTTAATAAATAAGCTAATAATTTTAGTATTTTCCTAATTATATTTTAGTCTAGCTATTTAACTTTTCATATATTTTATTAGTTAATTCATCATTATTTATATACTCCCTCCGTTCCATTTTAATTGTCATGTTGCGCTTCTCGAAAGTCAATTTGACTCATTTTCAAAGCTCAATTAAATTAGATTAATTTAATTTTTTAAAATCAAAATTTATATATTTAAAAACTATATGAAAAGTACTATACGTTGTAATTTTTATCATATCAATATGATGAAAAAATACTTGTTAAAATGTTGGTCAAACTTTATATTGTTTGACTCCCAAAAAAAAACTATAACAATTAAAAAGTAACGAAAAATGTATTTAAGTAACTAAAAAAGGAAAAAGGAAAAAGGAAAAAGAAAAGACAAAAAATACTATCCTAAACTACCACTTTTCCCCCAACTCCCTCACTACCCAAAACACCCACATCACTCCCAATTTCCCCATTTTTCCACACGTCCTCCACCCCTCCACAACACATGACACAGCACACTACACACACACACCCTCACCTAATATATAAGACACACCCACACAAGCAATATACGAACACAGAAACACACACACGAGAGGAGGAAAAAAAAAAAAAAAGAGAGAGAACAACATAGAGGTCAAAAGAAAACAAAGGAGAACGAAAAATAGAGAGCTTGAGGTCAAAGTTTCGAAGTTTTCGTTCGTGATTTTGAGTTCGTGGATCTGAAAGTTAGCTATTATTAATTTTGGAAATCAGTATGTAGATTGTGGTCGTTTTTAAGGTGAAATTTTCACAAGAGGTAACATTTGAATTATCTCATGTAGTTTAAGATGACGTAAATAGAAACATGATTTTATTTTGCCCTCTATTTTTTCTTCTTCTTTGTTTTCGCTATAATATTTTGTCGTTTTAATTCCCACATCTTTATTTGTAATTGTAGATGTGATTAATCTCATCTATTTTTTTTACTATAAAAAATGAATCATGATTCTCGTATATAAAAACGAGCCACGTGTTTGTACCGTATATTAGCTTTTAGTGTCTCACAATACTGAAGTTCCTTTTTTATGGACCCATTTTGTTGCATTTATTCATTTTTTAATATAAAACGTTTGATAGTTGTCAGAACATATATGTGCTTTTAGCTTCATACAATGTTTGTCTATATCTAATGTTTATTTAAAAATTGTTAAGTAGTGTGTCTGTCGTTAAAAGATAAGTAGTCATTTTTCATTGAATTATAATTTTAAACATTCATAATTTGTTATGACTCAAATATTGAAAGATCAAATGGGTTTAAAAATATATATTTTTACTACCTACGTGGAGTTACAATTTGTCTTAGTCATATTTTTCAAGTTTGTACTTTACTGCTTTACTTTAAATCGTATGTAATTACAAGATATTGTTGGATTTATCTTTTCGTTCTAAAATAATCTTCTTTGGCCTAAATCGATATTTAAGGCCTAGTGAATTAATAAGGTGAACTAGAGTGAGATGGAGTTGCGAATTTATTCAAGACTCGTCGCAATCAATAAAAGAAAGAGAGGAAAAATCAATTGTGAGGGAGCGAGATGAGTTGCGAATTAATCTAAAACTCGTCGCGAAAAAAAGAGGGGTTAAAGAGTTTGAAAAGAAAGAACAAATGGTCTCGAGTTACAAGAGACAAACAAATGCCTCTAACATTAGACGAGCTTTAGGCGCGATAATAATAATAAAATGTTTGAGTACGATCATGTGTGCGGTTACACTCGTTGGTTAACTCAAGCTTTGTGTGCGGTTACGTTCCTAAGCCAAAAAATATAAGTCACCATTTTGGACATATTATTTAGGTAAATTAAGCAATTAACCAAGCACCACTTATCCAAGAGTTAATCCAAGCCATAAATAAGTCAATAAAAGCGGCCGTGCTAGAACCACGGGACTTGAGAGGTGCCTCATACCTTCTCCTCGGTCAATAGAATTCATTACCCGGTCTTTTATTTTTGCAGACCAAAAATAAGAGTCATTTTCTTTTGATTAGGGATTCAAAAAGGTGACTTGGGACACCATAACTCAATTTCAAGTGGCGACTCTGTAAATAAAATAATCCCTATTCAATGCCGTCACTTTAATTGGAAAAATCCTTTCACTCGTTAACCCGTTCGTCAAAAAAGGGGTGTGACATCATAACCTATAAAATAATTAATAGTCATATTGATGACATTATTTGATATTCAATATTGTAGTCCTATAAATAAGGATATAGTAAGACTTTGTAGAAATGATAACATTAGTCTTTTAAGTTGTTATATTTCTGGTGCTGACTATATTCATGTTTTAGTTTGATTCAAATAATAAGATGAAGGTTATTCAATGGGTGATCGGCTTGTGGGAGTTACTGTCGACAAGAGCTAAGAATATTATGCATTGATTTCATAATTTTTTCTTCTATTTTTTAGTAATTAATGTCATAAGAATGATATATTTTTTTATATGTTCTTTCTATGATTTATTTTTATTTTGTATTTTATATGAATATTTGATTCTCGTAAGTTCATCTTTAATTATTTTGTATTTTATATGAATATTAACTTATGAATTTGTTTAAAATTTACTAACCATCATCTTTTATAACTGCACGAAGCGCGGACAAGTTCACTAGTGTTTATATATAAAGGTAATTTAAGAAAGTAAGTTTTGTTAAACCTTAATATATTTAAAAAAATTCGATTTAATTATTTGATACCTTAAAATTCAATTCATATGATTAATTTTATTCCTCTGGGCAAAACATATAAATTGAATCAATGTGAGAATCTAATATATATACAATACAATACATAGTTCCTTCTTTCACGATAAATATTCAATAATAAAATAAATTTTCTTAAACAATACAATAACAAGTACTATATAATAGAGAGAAGTGGTGAAAACACCCCTGAACTATACGCGAATTATTACTTTAGTTCTGTAATGACCGGACCCGTCGTTAGTTTGCTACGTAAGGTATGATCTTGTTTGCAAAACATAAGAAATCAAAGTATTTTGGCCTCTCTCATACGGGAAAATAATTCGTGTCAATTTTTAGAGTTAGAAAACTCCGGATTTGAAAGTTTGAAATTCTGAGATAGGCTAGTCTCGGCCGAATTTAGAGCGAGGTATGATCTAGGGAAATTCGGGTAAGGATTGGGTTAGATATCTTGTTTCGAGCTAGTTTTCTTTGTAGCTAAGACATAAAGGAGTCCGGAGGACTTTTCGAAATTGAATTCGGGGAAGTAAAACTCCCAAAATTGAGGTTGACGTGAAGGGGTTATTCCGGGACGTCATAAAAATTAGTGTATTATAAAATGAACCAGTTTTGGAGATTTTACGACTTTCTATCCCGTGTCAACCTCCTCCGCCGTGGCGACCTGCACTGTAGCGGAGAAAATACCGCTACGACGGAAGTCGACGTCGGTCAGCTTCCGCCATGGCGGACGACTCCTCTACGGCAGTATCGCTATAGCAGAGCGGACCGCGATGAAATTTAATGTAGAAACTTCTCCAAAATAGTTCAGTTTTCTTCAACACGTTTTGGGAGAAGAAGGGGGCAATTTTGGGCAATTTCTATCAATTTTTCACTGTTTTTCATCCTAAAGGTAAGGATTCTATTCCCCAAACTATGTGATATCTTTTCTATGCTATAGAATTGCTACGGGTGGACTTGAAAAAAAGTTCGGATGACCTAGGAATGGTAGTATTCGGGAAAAAAGAGATTCTAGGGTGCTAGAGTTCTTGGGTCTTGATTCTTGGTAATGGATAATGATCACTTAGCCATAATTCTCTAAGGGAATCCGTAAAAATGATGATTTTAGGTGAATTAATGGTGGGAGAGCCCGAGAAAGGGTTGGGATGATCATGGTTTAGCCTGGGGAATAGGATTTTTCATAATCTGGGTAATTTGTAGGCCATGAAAATTGATTTTTGGTTACTGTGTATTTATTTCTAGACCAAGAATAAGCAAAAGATCCGGAAAGGGAAAAAGCTCCGTGTTTGAATAGAGCTTGGAATAATTCGAGGTAGGTGATGGTTATTGATTCCTGTATGCATTGTGTGTTTGTGTACTCATGTAATTATGGTTTGCATTGCTTAGAAAATGGTGTAAAAATGTCCAAAAATCATGTTTTCGGTCTTGTGAAATGAACTAGGTGTTTTCTTGTTGGTTTACAAGTGTTGATTGTTCATTGTTTGTGACTGTGGATTTATGTGACATTTGGTTGGCTTGGGTACCACGCCTGGTATGGGATATAATAACGGTTGGCTCGGGTACCACGCCTGGTATGGGATATACTAACGGTTGGCTCGGGTACCACGCCTGACACGGGATAATACTAACGGTTGGCTCGGGTACCATGCCTGGTACCAGTTTACTTATTCATGTTGTTGCATCTTTATTTAATGGTTCCCTGAGTGGACCGGGTTGTGTTATGATTTGTGGTTGTGCATTTCGTCCTTGAGAGGCAGGTTGTTACATTAATTAATGAGTTTGGTCTTGGTGTAGATCGGGTTGTATGTTTGACACTTAGGTGTTGCCTAGAGGGGATCCAAAGTGGGTCTGGGATATGTAACGAGGTATATTTGTTATTGTTGTGAGTTGTTGATCATAATTGTGAAGTGATTTTCATGTGGGGACAAGTTAGGGAGAGACTTGTAGTCTAGGAATACCTGTTGGCTTGCCTATGTGTTTCTGTACTCTTACTTGATTTCTGTACTACTCATACATTGTTTATTTGAAACTGAATGATGATCCTACCAGTACACGATGATTGTGTACTGATACTGCACTTGCTTGTCTTTTTGTGAGTACAGAAAATCTTCCAGCGGTTGACGCACGACTTCACTTGTAGGCCTGACGTTCAGAGATATCAAGGGTGAGCTATTTGACCAAGCTGCCTTGGTGTCTATCTAGTTGAGTTGTAGCCCATTTGTTCGGGCATAGGCTATTTCTATATTTGGGGTTGCATCCCCGTACTCTAGTTTTGATAAATATTTTTGGTACGATGACTTTCAGATTCTAGGGGAGGGATTTTCGCAGGTTATATTTATTCATTAAAGATGATTTTATTATGATTGCTTGTTAGTTTACATTTCTGCACACTGATTTTAAGTTGTTAGGCTATGCTAAGAGTTGAACTCTATTGGTTCGCTCATTCGGGGGTTGGGTGGGTGTCACTCACAGCGGTCTGGGTCATGACAAGTTCTCAAACTACTCCTAGCAATTAAAACACTTTCAAACTTGACTAAACGAACTTAAAAACACCCCTGAATTATATGTGAATTATTATTTTAGTCCTCAAACTACTCCTAGCAATTAAAATACCCTAAATTTGACTAAACGAACTTAAAAACACCCCCGATCTTTCATATTGCATAGCAAGTGGTCTCAACCTCATTTAAGCGCGCGAGGAACTTATAAAAAAAATCACGTAGGCAGCCAACAGTAAAAGCATCATATTTAACATTTTTTGTTAATTTTAAACCCACTCCAACGGCTAAAACCCCATCTTCTTACCTATTTATAGTTCCTTCATTAAAATATTTTAAACCCCAAGCTTTTACTCAATAGTCATCTTCTACGAATTAATCACAATGAAGAAGATGATTGAAAATACAACAAAAAGGAGCAGAAAACATGATTAATTGTAGTAGCAAACTTCGGCGATGGAACCCTAACCCATATTCATGAACTGTAAAATCTAATGCAATCCTAAATTAGATTTACGAATTAACCATACTAGAGTATAAACATGTTCATTAGATCTGGCAAATCAGGGTATTTTTAAGTTCATTTAGTATAGTTTAGGAGTGTTTTAATTGCTAGAATAGTTTGGAGACTAGAGTAATAATTCGCCTATAGTTCGAGCGTTTTTTTAAGTTTGTTTAGTCAAGTTTGAGGGTGTTTTAATTGCTAGGAGTAGTTTGGAAACTACAGTAATAATTTGCGTATAGTTCAGGGGTGTTTTCACCACTTGTCTCTATATAATATTTATCTCTTATCTCCTTAAAATACATACTTTTACTTACATTTACTGATAAATTAAAGAAGATTGTATATACTTAGATTCAAAAATAATTTAAAAGTATATGTGTAATTTATCATATTTATAGCCTATTTGGCCAAACTTCTAAAATCAACTCATTTTGAAAAGTGATTTTCTTAAAAGTGTTTTTTTAAAAAGTACTTTTGGTGAAAAACAGTTTGTGTTTGATCAATAAATTTAAAAAATACTTTTAAGCAGCAATTAGTGTTTGTCCAAGCTTTTTAAAAGTATTTCTAAGTGTCTTTTTCTCAAAAGTGTTTTTCAAAAAAGTACTTTTAGGGAGAAGCTACATTTTTTAGCTTCTGAGAAACAACTTGTGCTACTCCTAAGAAATATTTATTTTCTCCCAAAAGCTAGGACAAACACCTTAATTTTTTAAATATAAGCATTTTTAGCAAAATAAACTTGACCAAATAATCTATTAGTTACAACTTATATCATGTTAATTATTGTTAATAAATTACCAGACACACAAACGCAAGGAGAATCAGTAGGTTTTTGCTCTCCCGATGCATGTTAGCATAACGTGCACACACCATAAGTAGGAGACCAAAACCTGTAATTCCGGCCAAGGACTTGAAGGAAAGAGCTCCGGTGAAGAACACAAATCAAGGGGGTGGACTAATTAGGAAGCGGAATGAGGCATTAGCAAACCCATTAGCTAATGAAATAGTTATTTCAGGGGATAGGAAATCTGAAAGTAGATCTAGCAAATCTCCCCAGGCTGGTAGGGAATTGTTGATTGGAGCACAGTATGTTGATGCAGGAGGTGCAAATCGAAGCACTGAGGGGGATTATGGGTGGAATGGAGCACCGAGGAGAATCTCACCACTCCGTCAGAGTGATGTTGATTCAGGATTCCCAGATACATAAATCAAAGGAGGCTATGGCTAAGGAAAACGTCCAGGAATGGATGGACATCATGGAATCATCGCCAGTAGGCTCTCAGTCGTGGGCAGATGAGGTGGAACATGAAACTAACAGTGGGAGCAGAGGGGATAAACCTTCTCTATCATTTGTGTGGGCGAACTTTGATATTACAAAGGTGGCTAATGCTGGATTGAAGCTCGATTATGTAAAGCCTTCTCATAAGGGAGAGTAGGGTATGGTTTAAATTGAGGAAGCTGATATTATTACTGAAGTTGAGTATTGAAAAAATGTTGTGGTGTGCTATGTTCTAGGAGCACACCCACCTTTTCGGTACTGAATGGATTTGTCCAGAGGCAATGGGGTAAGTTGGGGATCAATTAGGTGGCTATGTTGAAGAATGGGATATTGTTGGTCAGGTTAAATACTGTAGAGAGGAAGAGTGAGGTTATTCAGGGAGGTATTTACCATTTCGACAATAAACTATTGATTGTGAAAGCATAGAGTACGCATATGGATTTCTAAAGGGAGGAATTGTATTCTCTACCAATCTGGGTCAAGTTACCTGGATTAGATTTTAAATACTGGAGCGCGAAGGGGCTTAGTAAAATTGGTAGTGTCATTGGCAAGCCACTCATGGTAGATCGAAATACAGAACATAAAGTTAGGTTGACCTTTGTGAAACTCTTAATTGAGGTGAAAATTAGAAGGGAACTACCTGTTACTATCCATTCTAAGAATGAAAGGGGCTTTGTGATTGAAAAAAAGGTAACATATGATTGGAAACCCACTATATGTGACGTCTGTAACAAGTATGGTCATGCAACTGCAGTTTGAAGGAAGATCAAAGCAAAGAAACCAGTGCAAATCTTACCAGCTAAGGGTATGCAGGGGGAGATGTATCTACTGATGTGAAAGAGGAGAGTGATGGGAGTGCTAGTAAGTGGCCACGGGCAACCTACAAATAAGTGTGTAGCATCTTCAATGACCTGCTAATCACACATGACACATTTATCATCACACTGAATTCCTAGCCGGATATCAGTCTTGCTATGGTGAGCAGCTTCCCTTGTATAGCTAACCAGACCAGCATCTTATGCTTAGGCAACATGATCTTACTCCATATCAAATTAGTTTCCTTTAATGCAGGCCTATCTCCCAGCAGTGCCATATAGCTCCTAGATATGGAGTATATACCATTATCAACAAGAGTGTATCGACCCTGAGAGTACCATGTCACCATACCAAGTTTGAGCTTATGCAACTACCTCCCATACCAGCTACTATCGCTGGGAGATTTATGCTCCCAGAAACCTTCCCCTACTTTCATATATATGCTATGTACCCACTTAACCCACAACTTCTCCTTTCCCCACTACAGCCACATTCCATAACCTACAACTCTTAATATTTAGACCCTCTTGTGATTTGGGACAACACACATTGAACCAGGCCACTAATGGCATCTTTATTTTCTCCTCGATCCACCCAAATGAATTCCCTACACTTCTTCTCCACCATCCTAAGAACAACTTAGGGAAGGAGGAAAATTGAACCCAAAAAGCTATGCAACGAGAAAGCCACAGAGCTTGTTATCTGGAGGATCTTTCTAGCATATGATAAATGTCTAGTTGAGGAGTTCCTTAGTTTCTCAGTATAATTGGTGACAATCCAACTTACTCCACTTCTTATGTGACAAGGGTAGGCCAAGATATTTAATAGGGATAGATCCCTGAGCAAAACTAGTGATCAACTGTGGAAAGAACTCTCTAGCTGGCTAAATACTGATATTGCTCTCATGGATGTGCCACATATAATTCATGGATTGAAGTTAAAGCACTGAAAGGTTCAAAACAGAAACTATAACGGCAATTTATGGAGCTATGGTGTACAACATATGACAAGCAAGAAATCCAAAGATCTTCAGAGGACACAATGTGCCTTGTAGCTTCTTGTTTTGCAAATACAAATGGTGATTAGAGAGAGGGTACTGATGCATAGAGGGTCGAGAGCTGCTAAGAATTGTGTTTGATTTGTAGAAAGAATCTCTATGTAGTCGTTTGAGACTTAGAATGGTTTGGCAATCATCCTAGAAGAGAGCTAACCATCTAAGGGCTCTTTAGGTTGTATTGATTTGCGTTGGCATGATAATATTTACAATTTATTACCAAAAAAATAAAATATTGTTAATGTCTTTTGTATCCTTATTTTGAGTACTACATTATCTCATTATTTTATGGTGTTAAACATGTCATGTACAATCTAGATTAAAGAGATGCAAAATATATTTTTAAAAAAAAGTCATTCTTTTAACATATTAAAAGGGAAAAGAATATACTTAAATTAAATGGAAAAAATAAATTTAAATTTAAATAGAAATTATATTTGATGTGTGTTAAACAATGTATTTATTTTATATATATGAACAAAAATAAGTTTGATTTATTTCTCAAATTTACCAAAATAAAATTTGATAAATAGAATAAGTATATTTTGGATCCAATTTACATCAATGACAATATATATTTTTTACACTTTAAAATTAACCAAATCAAAATTTTATATGTTATAGTAGATTGCTTCCTTTGTTTTTCAAATAATCAAATTACCAATCAATTTTAAATATGACTATTCTTTTGTCTCAAATAAAAAAGGAAAATATATTTTTTATGTAAATTATTTCCTTGTTGAAAAATTAATAATTTTCATGAACATATTATATTGACAAGTTTGAATTTCCACAAGCTTTATGCTCATAGTTAAATGTAATAATTTATTATTATTATTATTATTATTATTATTATTATTTGTTATTTGGGCCAAAATTTTCTTTTTAAAATTTATTTTATATATAACGATTAATCGTAAACAAAAGAAATTTTATTAAAAGACTTTATCAAATTTGAATATAGATAAAACAAATTTCAAAAATACACTTATTCATTGAAACTATATGTAATATTTTTCACTGCTGACATAAATGACATAAATATTTTTAAGTATAAACTATTTAACGATGATCAAATAATTTAAAATAAATATTTATCATGCTAACAAAGTAGATATATTATTTTAATAAATTTTGTTTTCATTTTTTAAGATAAAAAAAGTAAATGTATTTTACTCAAAGTCTTATTATATTGTAGTATACAAAAAGATTGAACAAAACCATGGTTATAGTGTGTGTTAGATAAAAAAGAGTATTTTAATACTAAATAATAAGATGAATTAATTACTTAGCATAATATATTGATAGCCCGTTAAATTTGACAGTGAATTTTATTTCAATACTCAAACCATTGCTTGTTTCGATTGAACACCTGAACACATGATAAAATATTTATATTAGATATTTTTGGTTTAAATTTTGAAAAAAAACTTGCGCGTGTTTGTAAATGTCTGTTACGTAGTTAAGTTAACCACATAAGACATGCCATCTCATTTAATTAAACACATTCACCTTCATTGGACACATGCTTGAAGTTTATGACTTTTTAAGACTATAAATTTGTACTTAAATTTATAAAAATTTGTATTCAACATATTAAAATTTGTACCTAAATATTTATTATTTAATTCAATGTTTGTGTCAGACATAATGCTAAAATGAATATTAGATTACGTAATCTTTTAATATTTGTTGAGCAATTTAAATAAGTTATAAGTTATTATTTAATTTTATAGAAAAGACAATCTACTGAAAATGCCCATTATCATTTTCTATCGTGTTTACATGAAAATATTAATAATTAATTAATTTTTTTAAGAATATGATTGAACACCAATAAATATTTCCTCCATTTCTTTTTAGTTGTCATGATATAATTTCACACAATTTTAAGAAAAAATTAATTAAAAATATAATTTAAATAATATATCCCTTATTATATTAGGTTGAAAATTGGAGCCTCAAAAAATTCTCTCTCTAGAAAAGACCCCTACGGAGAAAAGGCCGAACTAATCTACCCCACTACCAACCTACCCCCCCGAATCTTACCAGAACCTCCTGACCCGCCAGATGCCGGTAAGGAAACAAAAATGGAAGTTGATACACCAGCCAGGCAATCCTTCAAAGAAATCTTGTTGGATAAACAAGCTGGGCTAAACCTTACATACAATGCTGGGCTAAACCTTACATAAATGCTGCTACAAGTACGACCATAACAGGGGAGAAGAGCGTAGACGAACTCATCCACCTCTCAGATGAGGAAAAGCAAAGAATCAACCACCCTTGGAGGTTCTCCCTGATCATAAAGGTAGTTGGGAAGAAAATCTCCCACCAATACCTCAAACTAAGCTAGCCGAACTGTGGAAACCCACAGAGAACCTCACTCTCATTGACTTAGGATGAGATTTCTTCATAGCTAAGTTCAATCAACTAAAAACATGAACAGAGCACTACACGAAGGACCCTGGTTCATCTTGGGGAATTTCCTCTCAGTCAAAAAGTGGGAGCCAAATTTTGTTTCTCGTGATACATTGCTAGCCCACAATGCCATTTGGATAAGGCTACCACAGCTACCAACCGAGTTCTACGACCAAGGGATCTTGGAAAAAGTTGGAAAAAGGCTGGGTTAACTGTTTAAAATTGATACTTGTACCTCAGCAACATTAAGAGGGTAGTATGCCAGGATTTGCATCCAAGTACCGTTAGGAATCCCAGTCAAGACCCAAGTGACCATTGGTCACCATGTTTAAGAGGTGGTGTATGAAGGGGATTGTACAATGTGTACTGGGTGTGGGAGAATTGACCATACACTCTTGGGATGCACCTTTGCAACAACCACCTTCAACCAAGAAACTCCACCGAAAACTTCCACTAGCAGCCCCCCTAAAAGTCTGTGGCAAACAATGTCATTTCCAAAGGCAAAAAGGCGCCAAAACAACAACACAAATAATTCACAACAGGACCTAAAGCGAGAACCAAAAGGACACATGGCCACCCAGGTAAAAGCTTTTGATGCCATGACAGATAAATTTATTTTACCCCAATTGAATTCACCGGACAAGGTAAAATCTAATCCTAAAGCTCTCACTAATCCTAGTCTTACTGCTAACCCTCCCCCCCCATAGTTGTCCCTAATAAAGGAAACAAAAAAAGAAAAATGAAACAAATTCACCATTTTGAGGGTAAAGCTAATCCCAACAACCCCATTGATTGTAAAGCTACGCCCAGACATAAAGAAAATGCGTCTAGGAGTACAATAAATGCTAGGGAATTTATCGCCCATTGTGATAAGGTTGCTAACCAACCGGGGCCCTTTAGGGGTCCTAGCCCTTCTGAAACCCCCACACCTAGGACATATCCAATGGAGATTTCAATCTCCGGCTACTCTAGCCAGAACACTTTTTTCTTTGAGAATTGTAATCATCACAAAACTGCAATTAACGTGACCATAACCGTCGTGTCAATTAACTCTTCTCCGCCAAACTTTACCTCTTTTAGTAAGGGGGTAGAACAAGCTCTTCATCATCCAAATGCCCTTGAAGCTTCCATTCACACCCAAGATGACAGCCTTCAACAATACTAGCAACCTAAAAGTCCCACCCCTGTACTTAATCTCAACCCCGATGCCACCGAACTATGTACCGCAGTCATGGATAGAACTTGCACTACAAGGTCAAGCAGTATCCCTGAGAGTAACAGTGGGATCCCAGCCTATGATCCTCATTCTCCAAGATGAGAGGTACTTAGTGATGTGCCGGGATTCTACGGCACATTGGACGCCTTTAACTAAGAATACTCGCGAGTTTTCAAGAAACATTTGTGGTTTTTGATGTTTTTATGTTGTATTTGAAGGAAATGGAGACAAGGATAAAAAGGAAGTGAAAAATACTCAAGGTAAGTAACTCGAGTTAGGCTTGACGGAGGGCCTGACGGCCCGTCACACCCGTGACTGACCGTCAGGAGAGCCACCAACCTGGCAGCAGCTAAAGGACACACTGGATAGTGGCGACGGCTGGCGTGACGGGCCGTCACACATGTGACTGACCGTCAGCCAATCCGTCAAGTTATAGCTAATGAAGGCCATGCTCTGGTTAGTGGCGACGGCTTGGAGTGATGGGCCGTCACACCTTTGACTGGCCGTCAGCCAAGCCGTCAAGTTATAGCTGATCAAGGCCATGCACTGGATAGTGGCGACGACTGGGAGTGACGGCCGGTCACATGGTTGACGGTCCGTTAGGCTACCCGTCAACGCGAAGCGGGACTCCAAAAATTCTATTTTTGGACTTTATTTTCTGGACTACTATAAATACCCTGTGTTAGGGTTATTTTAATTATTTCATTAACTAATACTTGTCAGACTATTTTGAGCAATTTTTTTAGAGAGGAAAAATACGACAAACACGTTTTCTTCTTCTTCTTCGATTGCTCTTAGGATTTTGGCTTATTGTTCTTGGAAAGCTTGAAGCTTGTGTTCATCTATTTTGTAAGAACCTTTTCTTATTATTATGAATACTATTTCTTCATTCTTTCGCTTTGCAAGCATGAGTGGCTAAAACTCCCACAACTAGGGTTGTGGGAGCCATGGCAAGAGTAGCAATATAGATTCCGGGTAGCAATTGGGTTCAATCTTTATGTTGTCACGTTGTTAATCATTCATTATTAACGTTTTCTAGTGGTTGCAAACATTAGGACATGCCTAGGTTTGATTTGCTTGAACAAAGAGATTAAAACCGGGAAATTTGATTAACTACGAGGATTCGAGACTACCAATTCTCGTCTTATGATTAATGTTGTAACTAGATTAATCTACTCGATGTTTAGGATTGAAATAAGAAAGTTCACCTTTTCAAGTTCGAGAGAATTGAAAAGTAAATTCGTCTATTTGTTTGAGAAACGTTTAGACGATACCATTAATTTAATCACATCGTGATATGCATATAGAAAGAACCCGGTTAAGCTTTGAGTCGAAATTGTTACGACGCCATGGTAAACACTTCCCTAGTTCATTCTCATATTGATTAATACTCGTTGAAACTCGCAATTAGTTACTTGCATTGTTCAAATCTTGATCACAGAAACCCCCCTATTTACCGGAAACTATTGATTACTAGTCAATTAATTCACTAACGATTTAATTTGCACCTTATTCCCTGTGGGATCGACCCCAACCTTTGTTGGGTTCTATATTTGACGACGACCGCTTACGCTTCGTAATTGGAGTTGTAATTTGGGGCGTATCAAATTTTGGAGCCGTTGCCGGGGAATACGATTGTTTATTAAGTCTGGTGTTATTTGACTCTTAGTCATATTTCCTGATTTTACTTTTATTTGTTGTTTTTGTTTGTTACAGAGTACTGAGTTGTGCATGCCAAGTACCCGACGCTCAGGTGAACCAATATTACCTTACGACCCCGAGCTCGCAAGAACGCTAAGGCAAACCATGAATGTACAACAGCAGGAGGCAGCAAGGCTCGCTGCAGAACAACAGGCTCAACAGGATCAGCATCATGTGAATGTCGAGGACATAGAGGATGATATGGCATTAGATGGAGTTGGTGCTACGGGCGCCATTATTCTTCCTCCGCTAGCGCCCGGGGCCAAGTTCAACATTACAAGCACAATGCTCCAGCTGTTGAACTTAAAGGGAGTGTTTCGTGGTGTGGCTGGTGATGATCCAAATCGACACCTGATGAATTTTGTGGGTATCTGCAAGTCGTTCGAATTACCTGGAGTAAGTCAGACAGCGATCAGGCTCAGGTTGTTTCCGTTGTCTCTGTCTGATGAGGCAGCATTATGGTTGACAGAGCTAACCCCCGACTCTATCACAACCTGGGGAGAGTTGAAAGGATCTTTCCTAGAAAGGTTCTTTCCTCCCTCTAGGATGATACAGTTGAGGGATGAAATTACCAATTTCAGATAACAACCTCATGAGGCCTTACATGAGACGTGGTTGAGGTTCAAGAAGAAGCTGACATAATGCCCGAACCATCAGTTGACCGACAATTTCCTGATGCAGACATTCTACAGGGGACTAAATTCGGCTACCAACCCGACACTGGATAATGCAGCAGGTGGAGCATTTATGTGTCTCACCTTTATTGATGCCACAGCTATTTTAGACCGGCTCACTAAAACCAACAGGGCTTGGCATACACGGGACACAGAGATGGCTGCTAGCACTCATGCAGTCGGTATGTCAGCGGAACAGTGCAGGAAAGAGGAAGAGCGGGATCAAGATATGGCCCATCTAAAAACACAAATGGACCTACTGACAAAACATTTGCTGTCAGGGGACATGGAGAAAGTGAAAGTTGTGGGTTCCCAAGGTAGAGCAACAGAGTTCGAGACTGATGAGGAGGCGAACTATTTGGGGGGTTTCCAGGCCAATGGCCAGGGAAACCAAGGTCGGAACTATCAGAAGGACAACTACTACGAAAAAGCTGGCTACAGAGACCGTGATCAAGGGAACTGGATGAATAAAACTGATAGAGGTGGGTTGTACGTACCACCTGGTAACCGAGAAAGAACTAGCAATGAGACAGGGACTTCCAAGTTAGAGAATATGATGGCAAAGATGTTGTTGAAGGTCGAATCTACTGACTCCGGAGTCAAGGAAATGAAATCTGAATTATCATCAATGAGTCAGTTAGTGAATTCCCATTCCACCTCAATCAAGCAGCTAGAGCAACAAATGAGTCAAGTCTCGGCGTCTCTAAATCAAAGGAAGGCTGGGACATTGCCGAGTGACACCATTCAAAACCCGAGAAACGATGGGAATTGTATGGCAATCACCACCAGAAGCGGTAAGACATTATCGGAATCACATCCGGTAATTCAGACTCAGAAAGGTAATGTCACTGAGGAAGATGACTTAGTAGATGCTGAAAAGATGGTCGATGAAGGTGAGAATATCTATTGAAGAACCCATTGTGGAAGAAGATGCTACGCAAGTGCTCATGGATAAAAGCAAGGAAGTTGAAAACTTCCAACTATGATGCCTCAGCCACCACCTCCTTTTCCACAAAGGTTGAAGAAGAAAGTCGAAGATAGCAAGTTCCTGAATTTCATGACCATGCTAAAGCAGATATCAGTGAACATCCCTCTGGTGGATGCGCTTGAACAAATGCCCGGTTATGCCAAGTTCATGAAGGACTTGATCACAAAGAAGAGGTCGGTAAGTTTTGAACCGGAAGACAACTTCCACCATTGTAGCGCCATTTCATCAAGGTCGCTAGCCCAAAAGAAAGAAGACCCGGGTGCGCTCACTATTCCTTGCACCATAGGGGAGTTTAACTTTGCAAAAGCTCTTTGTGACTTGGGGGCTAGCATAAACTTGATGCCTTTATCCATCTACCGGCAGTTGGGCTTAGGAGCTCCCAAACTGACGACTATGAGATTGTTGATGGCTGATAGATCGGTTAAACGCCCGGTGGGTATTTTGTATGATGTACTTGTGAAGGTGGGGAAGTTCATATTTCCGGCAGACTTCGTGATTCTGGACTGCGAAGTGGACTTTGAAGTCCCTATTATTTTGGGACGACCCTTCTTGGCAACCGGAAGAGTATTGGTAGATATGGAGAGCAACGAGTTGACTTTCAGGTTAAACACCGAAATAGTGAAGTTTAATGTGTGCAAGTCCATGAAGCAATCGAGGGACATGAATGTCATCTCGATTATTGATGTTGTTGCCGAATCTGATGTGATTGTTTCTGTTGAAGAGAGACTTGCTGTAGAGACGTTGGCAGCAGTAATGATGAACTTCGATGATGATGACATCGAAGATTATGAAGAAATTGTAAATGTTGTGGTTGGAATGGGGTCATATTGTTACGCCCCAAATAAATTAGGTCTCGATTTAAAGAACAGACCGATACCTCTTGCAAAGCCTTCTATTGAGGAAGCACCGGTATTAGAGTTGAAAGAGTTGCCAGGCCATCTGAAGTATGCATTTTTAGGTGACAAAGATACCTTACCCGTAATCATTGCGACAGACCTTGTGCAATCTCAAGTTGAAGCTTTACTATCCACACTGAGGAGACACAAGAGGGCAATCGGCTGGACCATTGCAGATATTATTGGCATCCCACCAGGTATTTGTACTCATAAGATACAGTTAGAGGAAAATTGCACTCCAACCACCGAGCACCAGCGGAGACTGAATCCGCCAATGCAAGATGTGGTGAAGAAAGAGATCATTAAATGGCTCGATGCTGGAGTGGTTTATCCAATTTCTGATAGCAAATGGGTAAGCCCAGTGCAATGTGTTCCTAAGAAGGGAGGAATGACTGTGGTAGCAAATGACAAAAATAAGCTGATTCCATTAAGACCTGTCACGAGGTGGCGAGTCTGTATGGATTACCGGAAGCTAAACTCCTGGACTCTCCGTGATCATTTCCCCATGCCCTTTATGGATCAGATGCTGGATAGATTAGCTGGCAGAGGTTGGTATTACTTTTTAGATGGATACTCGGGGTACAACCAAATATCTATCGCCCCGGAAGATCAGGAGAAGACCACCTTCACCTGTCCCTACGGTACGTTTGCTTTTAGACGCATGCCCTTTGGTCTTTGCAATGCTCCTGCAACATTCCAAAGATGCATGATGTCTATATTTTCTGATATGGTGGAGAACACATTGGAAGTCTTCATGGATGACTTTTCGGTAGTGGGTGATGCATTTGATGATTGCTTGACTAATCTGTGTCAAGCATTGCAAAGGTGTGAAGAGGCAAACCTCGTGCTGAATTGGGAGAAGTGCCATTTCATGGTGAAAGAAGGCATTGTATTAGGGCACAAAATATCTATGAGAGGTCTAGAGGTGTATAGAGCCAAGATAGAAGTCATCGAGAAACTACCTCCACCCATTTCGGTAAAGGGTGTGAGGAGCTTTCTTGGTCATGCCGGTTTCTACCGAAGATTCATTAAAGATTTCTCTAAGGTTGCTACCCCACTGTGCAGGTTGCTTGAAAAGGAGACTAAGTTTGTATTTGATGCTGAGTGTTTGAGGGCGTTTGAGTGCCTGAAAGAAAAGTTAGTGGATGCTCATATTATAATTGCCCCGGATTGGTCCAAACCGTTCGAAGTAATGTGCGATGCGAGTGGTGTTGCACTTGGAGCTGTTCTGGGACAGAAGCGAGACAAACTTTTTCAACCCATTTATTATGCTAGTAAAGCATTGAATGGGGCGCAAAAGAACTACACAGTGACAGAACAGGAGCTGCTGGCTGTTGTATACGCTTTTGAGAAATTCAGAGCGTACTTACTTGGTACAAAAGTGGTGGTGCACACAGATCATGCAACCTTGAGGTATTTAATGACCAAAAAAGATGCAAAACCTCGACTAATCCGATGGGTGCTATTGTTGCAGGAATTTGACTTTGAAGTCAAAGATCGGAAAGGGTGTGAAAACCAGGTAGCGGATCATCTGTCCAGGCTTGAGAGAGAAAAGAACATAGTAGATGAACCGGAGATTGATGATGCATTCCCGGATGAGCAGGTGATGGCCGCGTCACTCGATATGGTGCCGTGGTACGCTGATTTTGCAAATTATATGGTGAGTGACATGATCCCGGAAAATTTGAACTTCCACCAGAAAAAGAAATTTCTCTATGATGCAAGTAAGTTTTTCTAGGATGAATCGTATTTATTTCGGTTGTGTGTTGACAACATAGTGAGGAGATGTGTACCGGAAGTGGAAATGACAAGCATCTTGCAAGCTTGTCATTCGTCCCCAGTTGGAGGACATCATGCGGGTAATCGAACCGCCCGAAAAATCTTACAGTGTGGGTACTATTGGACGACAATCCAGAAAGATTCCTATGAATTTGCCAAGTTCTGTGATCAATGCCAACGAAGAGGAGCAATCTCTCGCCGACAAGAATTGCCCATGTCCACTATTTTGCAGGTTGAGTTGTTCGACGTATGGGGAATAGATTTCATGGGCCCTTTTGAAAGCTCTTATGGGAACCGTTACATCTTGGTAGCGGTGGATTATGTTTCAAAGTGGGTAGAGGCGGTTGCTTTGGCCGATAACGAAGGGAGAAGTGTGGTGGAGTTTTTAAAAAGAAACATCTTTGCTCGGTTTGGCACCCTTCGCACAATCATAAGTGATGGAGGTTTACATTTTTGCAATAAGGTGTTCCGGGTGTCTCTAGCAAAATATGGGGTGAAGCAACACAAGGTAGCCACACCTTATCACTCCCAAACCAGTGGGCAAGTCGAAGTGTCAAACCGTGAAATTAAAGAGATCTTGGCAAAGTCTGTGAATGTGAACCAGCGAGACTGGGCAAGAAAGCTGGATGACGCACTCTGGGCGTACCGAACAGTGTTTAAGACGCCAATAGGTATGTCTCCTTACCAATTTGTTTTCGGTAAAGCTTGTCACTTGCCCGTGGAACTTGAGCACAAAGACCTTTGGGCGCTCAAAAAGTTAAATCTCAGTTGGAGAGAGGCATCGGAACTAAGGTTGGAACAATTGAATGAGATGGACGAGTTTCGATTGCGAGCATATGAGAGATCCGCTCTCTACAAGAAACGAATGAAGCTATACCATGACAGAAAAATTGAGAAAAGGGAGTTCAAGGTTGGGGACTTGGTATTGTTATTCAACTCCAGGTTCAAATTATTTCCCGGGAAACTCAAATCCAAATGGTCTGGACCATTCAAAGTACACCAAGTATTTCCATCCGGTGCGGTCGAACTCGAAAATAAAGATGGTGAGTTGTTCAAAGCCAATGGGCAGAGGGTAAAGCAATATCTAGGCCTCCCGGAGGAGGTACATGTTCTGTATCTGGTGTATCTTGATGAAGTCTGAGTAATCAAGACACCCGCGTCGTGCCGCGACGTTAAATCAGGCGCTGTATGGGAGGCAACCCATAAATTATTGTTGTATTATGGTCTTAGAAAAATTTGATTTGTTAGAATTGGTTAATTTGTGCGTTGAGTGTGCAGGTACAAAAAAGTGGAAGTAACAACATGTTCTGTCTACGAGTGACGGTTCCTGTTGGTGGGCCATCAACTGTACGACGGACCGTCACACGGACCGTCACATGTTGACAAATATTCATCCCCACTGTTTGGTAGGGACGGTATGAGTGACGGACCGTAACGAACTTGGTGGACCGTCACTTCAGGCCGTCGCCCATGGGACTCACAAGGGCTCACTGTCTAATTGAGACGCACCAAGTGACGGACCGCCAAGCTATTGACGGACCGTCACGCCAGGCCACCGCATCAGGTAAGTTTTAATTTTGTGCGACCCGACCCAAAACCAAACCGACCCGCCGAATATATTAAATCATCTTCATCATCTTCCCACTCATCTTCTACTCTCAAGCTCCAACCCTCTATTAAAACAAAAATCCTCTCTTCCCCAAGCAAACCCCACATCCCCATTGCCTTTCACCATTCTTCTAAAACGCAAGAAACCAACAAATTCCCGTCGAAGACTAGGGTTGTCCATCGGTTCATATAAATAAAAAAGGAATAGAGATTTCTTCTCACTAATAAAATCAAGGTATGATTCTAAACTCTTCCTCGTTGGAATTATTGAGTAGCATCGTGATGAATTACCAGAGGAAATTATTGGGTTTGTATATTTGTGAAATTGTGATAATGTAAATGTTGTTGGGTATGAGTGGTGTTGTTGTTTGAAATCGTAAATTTGACATGGGTGAAGTCTTGAGTAACCCATGAGCTTAAATACATGATGGGTGGTGAATTTGTAAAACCAATTCCCACAAAAATGGGAAAACCCCGAATAGAGCACAAGGTGTTCGAGGAAATGCCTCAAAGAAAGTAAAAACACGCTGCCTTAAAGTGACAGTTGGCATGACGGCCGGTCACACACGTGACTGCCCGTCATCCAAACCGTCAACATTAGACAGTTCACTGTCTAAAAGTGACGGCTAGTGTGGCGGTCCGTCACACCTGTGACTGACCAAACCGTCACTCCGAGACAGTGGGTATTAATTGAGTGTTTTCCTGTTCTCAATGTGTTTGAACTTGTTCACGTGCAGGTACATGGCCCCCAAAAAACAATCGCCTCACGGTCAAGCACAAAAGAAGAAAGAAAGGATCGCTACAACTCGGACCCTTATAGATGAATCGAGTAGCGAAGAAGAAGCAGTTGCTGCCCCGACTTACCAGACTAGGCTATCCAAACGAAGAAACACCCAAGTCTCCCAGTCTGAACAGGAGAGTGGGTCATCTAGTTGTAGGTCGGGGAGTGATAGTGGATCTGAAGAAAGTGGAAACTCCAGCCCCAGTCCGGAGGATGTAGGTGGTCCTGAAACCACCAAAAATGCAGGGAGTGCACCCATGGATAGAGAATCGATCCGGTGGGCATTTAAGGATGCTCAGAAGCACTATCTTGACAGTCTTACCAAAACAATGTCGAGAAGCCACAAAAGACCGATAGCTGAAGAAGTGCAAATTATGACCATGGATCTGCCTGAATACCCAGTTCTTCAGACACAGTTTCAGAGGTACCAGCTCGAGTGGATGAGCTCACCCCCGGGATTCTATTATCCAGAACTAGTCCGGGAATTCTATGCCAACTATTTGGCACTGTTGGAGAACAAATGTGAGCCAGGAAAAGGGGTTAAATAAGCACCAAGGAAGGACAGGGTGCCGGTTCGGGGTAAACAAGTGAACATCTCCCGAGAAATGATTAACAGAGTCCTCTTTGGCCCTGAATACATTCCTCCACCTGATATGCCAGAGTTTCATGACAAGATTTCCAACACCTACTCGCAGAGACCATGGTTAGCCCGAACATTGACTGATGGCTCACCATCTTGGCTAACTCAGAGGGGACGGATATCGAAGCAATCACTAAGCTTCGTAGCAAAATTTTGGTGGGCGGTTGTGCGGTACAAGTTATTTCCAACAGGAGGAGACGCTAATTTGGATGAGGGAAGAGCCATCCTTGTGGCAAGCTTGATAGCTGGGTACGTCATCAACTTCGGAATGATAATTGCAGACGAGTTGCGGACCAGGGCCATAAAAACTACTTCTTCTTTGCCGTTCCCATGTCTAGTTACTGAGTTATGCAGGCGTGCAGAGGTACCGAAATGGGATGGTATTGATAAGCAAGTGACAGCATCATCAAAGCAAAATATTGACAAATCAAAGGATGACACTAAGTTTGAAATGAGGATTCATAAGCCTCAGATCTTTGAAGAGCCAACCACAACCACCTTCGAGGCAACCGACACTCCATCAGGCACTGAGATGCCACTTGCGGTGTTTGATCCGAAGACTTCACAAACAACGAGAGCTACTTCTGAAAGCTCTAGCACTGCTTCAAGGCCTCTTCTACCACCAGAATATCACATGAATCCCCGAAATTTTGCTAAAATGGTGCAGAAGCAGAAACAGTTGGATAAACAAATTGCCGCTTGGACGGACTTGTTCAAACCCACCATTGATGAAGCAATACGGAAGGCTCTGAAGCCATTTGAGGGGCAGCGCGCAAGGGTCGATGCGATGGAAACCCGGATGGAGGCAAGGCTAAACGAAATGAGCATCCCGGACTTGGCAAGATTTGATGCGGAACTGATGAAGGTGAAGAATGATATCTCCGTCCTCACGCAAGAAAAAGCGCTTTATGATGAGACTTCGAAGTTCGTGGACTTGGACGAAGAAACCACGATAGTGGATTTGATGGGTCGGCCACTGAAAATTAATGAACCCCAAGCAGGTGAAAGTGGGGTAAAGAAGTCAAAGAAGAGGAAGCACAAAAAGATATCAGCTGAGGAGGACGAGTTAGAGGTTGCGAAGCAGCGATCGGTAGTAGATGAGCAGCTGCGACAAGAAAGAGTGCGTGCCCAAGCAGGTGGGGCATCATCCAGTGCAGTACCGGAGTCTGGAGGGACTCCAGATGTTGATGAGCCGCATACGAAAACCTAAGTTTCCCAGGTACCCCTATACCTTTGTTCTGAATATCTGTTTCCTTGAGCATTGAGGACAATGCTAAATTCTTTTGTTAGGGGTAGGAGTACTACCACCGGAGGTTTTTGTTGCCGTGTTTCTTTTCCTCCGGTGTGCTATCTAGTAGAACCGGTATGTTTAGGTTGTCGTTTAAATTTTGGTTGTGTTGTGATGTCTATAGCAAGCATGGCTTTTTAAAAGTTGAACTAAAAGGAGCCCCCTCTGAAAAAGTTGATTTTGTACTTATGTTTGAAACGGGTGACTGTTCTGGATCCTTGAATGTCATTGAATGGATGTGATTGTAATAATTATGCTTAAGCCGAACTGTTATTTTGATAGTTTGTAGTGGTATGATTTCTGGGTGCCAAGTATGTGTGAGCTTATTGGTATAAACTCTTACTCTGTGCATGCTTCTAGAACTTGCCCGGCCTATTTTGTTAAGCTTGAAGTTGGTTGCTTAGGAAAGGATCACAGGCCCTTTTTGTGTGCAGTCCACTTAGCCTAAAAGACTATCCAAATGTAAATAACCCCTTTGATCCATGTTTGAGCCAAAGTTGATTTTATTCTTACGATAACCTATTACCCTTCCCGTTTTAACTTTGAGTCTTTATTTTGGCCATGGTCCCTCCTTGGACATCGTGCACCTCAACTCAGGCAATTAGCCTGAGTTGAGGGTGGCTACTGTAGAGGTAAATGATAAGAAAATGGGATTGTGCTTAATTGGTTGTTGTTGGGAAAGAAAGTGCAGGTGTGTGCCAAATGAAAAGTCAGAAAAAGAACTAAAAAAAAAAAAGAGAAAGAAAAAGAGTTATCATGTTAAAAAGGCCACACCTGTAGCAAGAAATAAGGAAATAAAAGATGATTATGAGTGGATGTAAAAAGGTTGAATGGAAATAATAGGTCGGTGATTCCAAGGAGGGTTTAGTCACTATTCCCCAAACGTATCCTACCTGCACCCGAAGCCTCATTACAAGCCAAAACAAGTCCTGTAGTGATCCTTAGCGGCTTTCTGAAAAACTGAAATAGAATAGCAAGGGCAAGCTTATGGCATCGCATGTGCACTGTTTGAAATCGTTTGTGAGTGTGAGCGCCTTACCTAGTCCCAAATCTTGTGTGTGGGACTTCTTTGTGGTGAGGGCACCGAGAATTTTGTATCATCTATTGACTGTTGGGATAGCTGTTGTGTGTGTATGTAGAATATTCTATCATATCGGAATGACATGTTTGGATCCTTGCAAGTTAGCGTTTCACACATTGGTGTACTACCGGGGGGGCTTGATTTAAATTTAATAGACTGTTGAGTGGCCATGATTTGCTAAAGATATGTGTTTGTATTCTTAGTTGAGTCGTCATGTTGTTTTTGTTGTCATGTTGCTTGAGGACAAGCGAACGTTTTAAGTTGAGGGTGTTGATGTGCCGGGATTCTACGGCACATTGGACGCCTTTAACTAAGAATACTCGCGAGTTTTCAAGCAACTTTTGTGGTTTTTGATGTTTTTATGTTGTATTTGCAGGAAATGGAGACAAGGATAAAAAGGAAGTGAAAAATACTCAAGCTAAGTAACTCGGGTTAGGCTTGACGGAGGGCCTGACGGCCCGTCACACCCGTGACTGACCGTCAGGAGAGCCACCAACCTGGCAGCAGCTAAAGGACACACTGGATAATGGCGACGGTTGGCGTGACGGGCCGTCACACATGTGACTGACCGTCAGCCAATCCGTCAAGTTATAGCTAATGAAGGCCATGCTCTGGTTAGTGGCGACGGCTTGGAGTGACGGGCCGTCACACCTTTGACTGGCCGTCAGCCAAGCCATCAAGTTATAGCTGATCAAGGCCATGCACTGGATAGTGGCGACGACTGGGAGTGACGGCCGGTCGCATGGTTGACGGTCCGTCAGGCTACCCGTCAACGCGAAGCGGGACTCCGAAAATTTTATTTTTGGACTTTATTTCCTGGACTACTATAAATACCCTGTGTTAGGGTTATTTTAATTATTTCATTAACTAATACTTGTCAGACTATTTTGAGCGATTTTTTTAGAGAGGAAAAATACGACAAACACGTTTTCTTCTTCTTCTTCGATTGCTCTTAGGATTTTGGCTTATTGTTCTTGGAAAGCTTGAAGCTTGTGTTCATCTATTTTGTAAGAACCTTTTCTTATTATTATGAATACTATTTCTTCATTCTTTCGCTTTGCAAGCATGAGTGGCTAAAACTCCCACAACTAGGGTTGTGGGAGCCATGGCAAGAGTAGCAATATAGATTCCGGATAGCAATTGGGTTCAATCTTTATGTTGTCACGTTGTTAATCATTCATTATTAACGTTTTCTAGTGGTTGCAAACATTAGGACATGCCTAGGTTTGATTTGCTTGAACAAAGAGATTAAAACCGGGAAATTTGATTAACTACAAGGATTTGAGACCACCAATTCTCGTCTTATGATTAATGTTGTAACTAGATTAATCTACTCGATGTTTAGGATTGAAATAAGAAAGTTCACCTTTTCAAGTTCGAGAGAATTGAAAAGTAAATTCATCTATTTGGTTGAGAAACGTTTAGACGATATCATTAATTCAATCACATCGTGATATGCATATAGAAAGAACCCGGTTAAGCTTTGAGTCGAAATTGTTACGACGCCATGGTAAACACTTCCCTAGTTCATTCTCATATTGATTAATACTCGTTGAAACTCGCAATTAGTTACTTGCATTGTTCAAATCTTGATCACAGAAACCCCCCCCCCCTCCCCATTTATCGAAAACTATTGATTACTAGTCAATTAATTCACTAACGATTTAATTTGCACCTTATTCCCTGTGGGATCGACCCCAACCTTTGTTGGGTTCTATATTTGACAACGACCGCTTACGCTTCGTAATTGGAATTGTAATTTGGGCGTATCACTTAGCTCATGGGATTCGCGAAGGCTTGAACCAAGCCATCATGGGGTTTGGCCAACACTTGTGGCTACATGCCCTCCTACAAACCCAAATGCAAGGAAACCTGAGCCACATGTCAACCCTGGACCTGAACTTCTTGATGAACCTAGTCTCCCAGCAGATCCCCTTCTTCCCCATGCCCCATCCAAATTCTCAGTCAATCCAATCCTCATTCATCCCATGGACACTAATGGAAGTGTACCCTCTAGGGGCAGAAAGGCCGACAGACACCCCAGGAAATGAAAACCCTTCAGCCCTGGAAGCACTGAAGTAGAGTAATACAGTGTTCGAACAAATGTTAAGGGCCTTTGGGGAACAAAGAACAAAAATCTTATCTCTCAAAAAAATGATCATGAGAGAGTTCTTCGAGCCCTCAATCAAAATTATTATAGTGTCTTATCCATTGGGAATGAGGAAATGCACTCTAAATTTGAGGAATTAGAAGGAGCATGTGCCAGCAATGGTTGCGATGCACCCCCTTCAGGATTAGAAAGAGACTTCCCAGGTGCAGAAAGGGAAGAGTCCCATGAACAGCCCACCTCTAACAAAGAGCTTAATGAAGTACATCATTTGGAATGTAAGAGGGGCAAATAGTGTTGCCTTTCGTAGGCAGTGTGGAGCACTGGTTAAAATGCATAAGCTACCCATGCTAGTGTTGCTTGAAACATGGATGATGGAGCATAAATTACTCACTGAATCACTTGGGTATGATTCCCAGATCCAATCTGCTACTGAAGGCCTCTCCGGGGGAATTGTCATTATGTGGCAGGAAGATACTCTCAAGCTTGAGGATATCTTTATAACCCATCAAGGAATTCATGCCATTGTCAAGGTTGGCCCTTTTACTAACTCTTGGCTGTTTTTTGCTATCTATGCTAGCAACAATCTTAGTAAACGTATTATGCTTTAGGACAACCTACTTAGAATCTTCCAAAATTTTAGTGGAGATTGGTTAATTGCAGGAGACTTCAACGAAGTACTCCAGGCAAAGGATAAGTTGAGGGAATAGTATTAATAGCAATAGAGCCAACTTGTTTTGGCAGTGTCTTAACCAGTGTAAGTTAGTAGACCTAGGCTTTAAAGGGAGCATGTTTACCTGGACTAACAAGAGATATGAAAAGAAAACTTCCCTTATCCTAGAGAGACTTGATAGAGTCTTGGCTAATGACACTTGGACCCTCCAATACCCTGAGGCCAGTGTCACTCACCTACCACGTACCCGCTCTAACCATTGTCCTATCCTTGTCAACCTGACATCCCAAGTTCCTAGGCAAACTGACAAGCCTTTCAGGAAGGAACCCATATGGTATGGACACCCATATTTCCATAACCTTGTTCGGAATAGCTTTGGCAATACTGACCTACTTGGTGCTATTAAAACTTTCCAGCTCAAAGCCAATCTCTAGAATAGGAACTTTTTTGGAAACATCTTCCATAAACTCAAGAGAGTGCTGGCCAGACTTGATGGCATCCAAAGATCTCAGCACTACATCTACAACTCCTACCTTCACAACCTTGAGGCTGAGCTCCTAGATGAGTATGACTCCCTACTCAAACAAGAGGAAGAATTTTGGAAACAAAATTTAGAATCAACTGGCTGAGTCAGGGAGATGCTAACACCTCTTTCTTCCACACATCCACCATTAATAGAAGGAGAAGAAATATGATTCTTTCTCTAAAGTATGAGGTTGGGAACTTGTACCTAGACAAAATGGAATTGAAAGAGCATATCCTCTGTTACTTTACCAGAATCTATACCTCTGAGCATACCAGCTCCAAGAATAATGGTAGGCACCCCACTATGAATTGTAGTGGATTCAACCCTAACATCTCTGCCAACCTGGACTCCCCTCTCAAAGATTTTGAGATCCAAAAAGCTCTCAAAGCCTTAAAAGCCCTTGGCCCTGATGGCTTTCACCCCCTTTTCTACCAAAATATTGGGACATAGTAGGGACTAAGGTCACCAGTTTCTGCCAAAATACTTTTAACTCCAGTAGTATGGATCCTGAAATGAACACCACCCTATTGTTCCTCATCCCCAAGTGTCTCAATGCTACCATGCTTAAGAATTTCAGACCCATTGGCTTGTGCAACACTATCTGCAAGTTGGTGACTAAAATCATTGCCAACAGGATCAAAAACCACCTACCCTTTATTATTGGACCTAGTCAGGCTAGTTTCCTAGCCAACAGAAGGGCCTCTGATAATGCTAGCATAGTCCAAGAATACATCTCCCACTTTAAGAGAATGAAAGGGAAGAAGACTACCATGATCCTTAAATAGATCTGTAGAAAGTTTTTGATAGATTAGAATGGTCTTTCATAAAGGATACACTATCCTTTTTTAACTTCCCACCAAAGCTCTCCAAACTCATCATGTCCTGCATCACCACCAGTTCCATCTCAATCCTGTAAATGGTACAAAGACTTAAATCTTCCACCCCTCAGACAGGGGGACCCTATATCCCCCTACATCTTCATTATTTGCATGGAAAGATTGTCTAGAGTTATAGAGGATAAGGTTAGAGTCAAAACTGAAAACCTATTAGGATTTCTACCTCTGGCCCAGGATATTCCACCTCTTCTTTGTTGATGACCATACTCTATTCTCAAATGCTGACCAAGAAAATTGTACTACCATCAACAGAATTCTTCACTTCTTCTGTGTCAACTCTGGCCAAAAGCTCAATGCGTCTAAGTCCAAGGTCATTTTCTCAGCTAATTGCTCCACTGATAATGCCACTTTTTGCTCTAATAATCTTAATATCAGATCCAGTACCTCCTTTGAAAAATACCTCGGATTCCCCATTTTCCATTAAGCCTGTTAGTGGAGACTTTCAATACATCATTGATAATATGCAAGTCAGGCTTGCTGGTTGGAAGACTAGGTTCCTTAATATGATTGGTAGAACTGTTCTTGCCAAAGCTACACTAGACAATATGGCTAACCATACCATGCAATACATTAATCTCTCTGCAAAGGTTAGCAGTGAAATCAATAGGATCCAAAGGAACTTTATTTGGGGTACTAATGATGAAAAGAAGAGGATTCACCTTCTTAGCTGAGAAAAAATCACTAGGGTAAAAAAGGAGGGTGGTATGGGAATCCAAAAGAGTGAGGTTAAGAACAAATCCCTCTATGCCAGCTTGGCATGGAGAATGCACCAGAACCCCCACTCCCTCTGGGCTAATGTCCTCTACTCTAAACACTGCCATAACAGCAGGCTAGGTTGGAGGAAAAATTTCATCTAGAACCTGACAATGTCTAATTGCTGGCTTGGATATCTGCTTAAAAGAATCTAAATGGATTGTTAACAAAAGGGATATAGTTAAATTCTTCATTGATAGGTGGATCCCTAACCATGACAACATCAGGAGCAACATCCAAGGCCCACTCACCCAGGATGAAGAAAACCTAAAAATCTCATCCCTCCTCACTAATGGGATTTGGGACCTGAGTAACCTCTCCTTCAACCTCCCCGAGTGTCTTCTAGAGAGAGTGAGAGATGCCTACCTTCCTAACTAGGCCCCTCAGGAGGATAAACTTATCTAGAGTCTAACTTCTAATGGGCTCTTCTCCACCAAGACTGTCTATGACCAGGTTAACCAGCTGCAACCTCACATTAGTGGAGCTCAACCCCAAAATAGTTTTTCATGGATCTGGAGGATCTCAGCCCTTAATAAAATCAGAACTTTTTTTAGCTCTTCCACCATGGTAGGCTTCCTACAGGAAACTATCTCCACAACATAGGGCTTAATATTTCCCTTGAATGCAATTACTGTGGATATCCCAAGGAAGACATCAACCATATCTTATTTTAGTATCCCAAGGCCACCATTTTCTAGCAAACCATGGATGGTCTTAACACCACTATAAGCACCTTGGACAACACCATCATCACCACATAAAATTGGAAGGCCACTTGGGACCGTTTGAAAAGTAAGCCCTTCAACACTTGGCTTAACTGGAATATTCTGATCCCTTTCTGCATGTGGAACATTTGACTGAGCAGGAATGACAACGTTTTTAACAAAAATAAAAATAACATCTCCACGGCCCAGACTTTTGCCCTGGCCACTGAACATTCTCTTGTTATTGACAACAGTAGTAGTGTTGCAAACCAAGGCACTACTATCTACCTTAGTTGGCAACCCCCAACCTTAGGTCAATGTAAGCTTAACACGAATGGTGCTGTTAAAAACCAGCCTGGGATTGGGGGTGGGGAGAAACTACAGAGATGAATGGGTTATGGGTTTCACCAAAACCTGTGCCCATGTCACTACAGACATGGCTGAATTGCTTGCCATTTTATATGGCTTAAGAATTGCAGCTACTAGTAACTTTCAACCTTTGGAGGTTAACACTGACTCTCTAACTGTCATTTCTATGATTATGAATGGTTACTTATTGTATACTAATATTATCTCGGAGTGCAGATCACTAATGAAAATGCTAGGAGTCCTATCCCTCAGCCACACTTACAGAGAGCAGAATAGTGTAGCAGACGCAATGGCAAAGGCAAAGGCAAGGGCTAGAGAGAATGTTTTTGAAGTCCAACTATTGGCCGTTCCTCCTGTGTATGCGTTAGAATCAGTCAGTGCAGATGAAGTGGGAACTTATTTTGCTAGAAAAACCTCTACTTGTAATGTTAACAATTATGTGTCTGTAGTGGCAGTTGTACTCTCTAATGGGGTCAACCCCGAACAAGGCCACCTGCCAGTTAATTAATATTAATCATGCATCCTTTTAACCAAAAAAAAATATCCCTTATTAGTTCTTTAATCTTAGTCTATTTATATGCTTTTTAATTTTAGAATAAATAATACTAACGACAAAGTTAAAAAAAATTAATTAATTCTCTTTTAATCTTTTAAATTGACAAGTATTTTAAAATAACTATATTTAGAATATACGATAATTAAAAATGAACGAAGAAAATATAATTTAGGGAGAAGTAAATAAAATACACCCTAAAAATAAATTAATTACTCTTGTCTATCCCCTCCCAAACTAATTTAAATAATACACATTCGCCCATAAATTATTACCCGAGATACCCCACCCTTTTGAGCAACTCTTCCCCAGCATTTGCTTCTGAACCACGTGAGGAGCTGTAAGCTAGTTACTGCTCCATCTGTCCCACTTTATATGACTCATTTTTTTTTAGTCAGTCTAAAAAAGAATGACACATTTCTATATTAAAAAAGAATGACACATTTCTATATTTAGTAACAATTTAACTTTAAAATGCTTATTTTACCCTTAATGAAATGATTTACAACCACACAAATATCTAAGACTCATTTTAGACCAAAAGTTTCAAAAGTCTTCCTTTCTTTTTTAAAGTTCGTGCCGAGTCAAAATAACTCATATAAAATGGGACGGAGGGAGTATTATTTTACTTGTTTTTATTTTGTCTCTTTCTTTTCTTTTGTTTTGTCTAATTATTATTTGAAGACTAATAAAAAATATAATAAAATTAAATAATTAGATTGCAATAAAAAGTAATTAGATTAAAATCATTAATTTATTTATTAAAATATAAGTTAATAGAAACATCATTTTTTTATTCGGAGTTGTACATTGGTATGACATATTTAAAATTATATGATTTGAAGATATTTTAGTACATTATACATATTTTTAGTTTAAAATTGCAAGATTCAATTTATCTTTTAAATTTCGTGCCTAATCAAATTAAAATACATAAATTAAAATGAAGGAAATAAACAAATTGTTAAGAGTTAAAATCATGTATCAATATATTCTTTTTAAATTTGTGTTCTTACTTGAAGGTAAAATTCTAAAAATAGTATAAATACTACAGATCTACTTCTACTACTACTATATTATAAGTGAGAATAGTAAGCACCTCATGGTCGACATGTTGCCGATTATGAGTCGGATACATTGACGCATCAAAAGTGGCACTTTTATCCTCATTTACAGAAAAAACAAATGGCATTTTATAAATTCCTCTTGTTGGCTATGAACAATGAAGGTTTAGCTTTTGCCCTTACTTTTTCATGTCATTACTGTAGTTATCCAGCACATCTTTTGGTAAATATTGCAATTTTAAAGACTATTTAATGACTGAAAAAATATTCATGATTACATGGACACGTGCAAGAATTTACATATGGAGAAAATTGTTTGATTACAGTTGAGAATTAAGATCCTTAGTGAAAGCTTGGGCCCACTGTCTGTACCAACTTAACCCCATTCACTTTCTTTTTTCCCTACATCAATTAATGTTCATGCTTGTGTTGAAATTAAAGAAAAACAAAGCTTGTGTTGAAATATTTGGGATCAAAGTTTGTTTGGATATAATTTTAAAGCAGTGTTTTAAAATCAGATTGATTTAAGGTTAAAATTTATTTATATATGTAATTTAAATTTTTTAAATTATATTTTTTCTATCAAAAACATGATAATCTTATAATTTATAAAAATTATCAAAACTTTCACAACTCTTATACAATTATCTTATTAAATGAGAAAATCATAATTTTAAAACAAGATATACGAATATTTTAAAATGCCATTTTAACAAATTGTTTATCTCGATATTCCTGATTGTGAGCATACATACTTATTTTTTTGAAATAAAATGTGAAAAATTATAGAGTAACCTAATCTTTTTGGGAGTTACAAATAGTTATCGTTCTTATATGTATTGAGAGACAACATAAAATATGCATAAATTATAATTTTTGTGTGTAAAATTATTTAAAATGTGACCAAAATCACAGTTAAAAAAAGGGATTGTTTATTCCCCGAACTGCAGTAATGTTAAACAAATCAGAAATGTAGATTAACATTTTTCACATCTCCGGAATTCAATTTTTGCCTCTAAAAATAAAACATGTTCCTTACATTTTTTCGAAAGTAACATGTTGAGACAAATACGATCAAACATTACAAATTATTTCGTCATATATTTTATTTTATTAAGAAATATACTAAAGATAAGAAAGTCTGAAGGAAATACATAACTTAAGATTATAAACATATTCATATTTAATTATGAAAATTTATTTCGCTATGCAAATATAAAAAATTAATTTTATTATGTTGATCCCGTGCTTTAGCACGGGCCTACAGCCACTAGTTTCATATATAAAGAAATAAGATACACATTTTAGTTAATTGAAAAACTAAGATGCTAGCAACATATTACTCCTACAAAAATTAAATCTAAATTCATCAATAACTGATAGACCAAAAGTACAATTGTTCCTTCTTCTTTTTTTCCCTATGGAACCAAGAAACTAGCAAGCAAGCAATTTGAAGAAAATTGTGTTTGGGTGCGTTAATGGAAGTACAACTTCACTTGTAAGAAAGAGATAATAAACTGTACAAAAAAAAAGAGAGAGATATACTAATGGTTTCGATTTGATTTTCTCACTTCAATTTATATTGTATTTGCATTTGTCACGACCCAACTTACCGGGCCGTGCGGGCGCCTACTCTAATCACCTAGATAGACGAACCCTTACCACCCGTCCAACAGATAACTTGCGGAATTAAAGTAAAACATCAAATTAAGCCATCTTTATACATGACTGAAATCCTTTCTTTACAAAAATCCTGTTCAGAAATAGGCTACATAAGAAATTGCGAAAAAATCTTTACAACTTTTTTTAGAAAAAACACCCTCCCCTAGGATCTAGTCTAAACATGTACAAGAGCTACTACAAGATGACACAAAGAGATAAAAGACCCAACTTCCACCATGGAAAACGAGGACAAAAGTTGTTGGAGATATCATCGTCGCGAACCTATGAAACATCACCAACCTGCAACCAGACTATACCAAAAAGTATAGCAAGAGTAGAGTCAGTACAACCACACGTACTGGTAGGCATCATCGGTCGACCCGAATCCACTCCTACCATCATATAGGAAAAACAGGAAATACATGACCAAAATTAAATAACTTGGTTTCCATCCCATGTTCTTCCGCTGCCAACTCCCTCATTCTCAAGGCTATCAAGTCACACTAACCTTAGACTTCCTAAGCCTTACCGTATCCCCGACTTCCCAAGTCACCTTACCCTTCGCAGATGTCCATGTCCATACCTGGACTACCCTTCCCTTACCTAAGTCCATTGTTCTAACTATCCTTCCGACTTAGCCCGGCTAACTGCCCAACTCAACCACTTATACTCGTAACATTGCTCACCAGGGTCCAACCCTCCACAGATCTCTAGTAAACCCTCTAATAAATGTGCAATAGCCAGGACCACAACCCCACACTCTCAGTCTATCCACCACATGCAATCCACCCAGCAACCCTTGCTACGTTTAATGACAACTCTAGAGTTACCTCTAATCCCCTTATTGTAGATGACCCGGACCCTCCAAGGATCCCTTTAACCACACCCAAATGTCCAACCTGCTACTCCGGTCTACACCAAGACCAACCCTTAGCTCAGCAATCATAATTAACCCTTGACCGCCCTTAGTACCTTTATTGATAACAACTCCTGAACTTAAGCCTCTTCCGCATAGTCCGGACCCACCCCGGAATCCCTCTTCTAGACTACACACATGTACCTTGAAATTAACCCGGCCTAAATCAAGACCAATCACAGCAGTTATATAGAAAATTTTTGGCCACTCAAGGACCACCAAACAATAGCACCTTTCAAAAAAATAACTTCATCCACTCACGGAACCAATATCAAGAGACACATTCAGTAAAATAACCCGCTCCACACACGGAACTAATATCAGCCAATGCAATACAATAATCAATGAACCAATGCAAGATGTAATAAAGTAAACCCGTACCAGGCGTAGTACCCGTGCCAACCGAATGTTATACCCGTACCAGGCGTGGTACCCGTGCCAACCATTTGTTATACCTGTACTAGGCGTGGTACCCGTGCCAACCATTTGTTATACCCGTACCAGGCGTGGTACCCGAGCCAACCGAATGTCAACAACCACAGTCAATATATGAACACACGCAACTTGTAAAACCAACAAGTAAATATTGTTCAATCACAGACTGTAAACAGGAACCTAGACATTCCACACGACTTCCCTAAGCAATGTAATGCATACAATTACTTAGACATGAGTACACGAATATACGCATTCATAGAAAATTATAAGCCATCACCTACCCCTTTCTGGGTACAATTTACGAACCATAAATTCCCGTTCGAAGACTATTTCTTGGTTCACCCTTTTTCTTTTAAAATGTAACTAGCGATTTCCCTTTTTAGATAAACACACAAGCATGCGACACGCTTCCCTTTTCTAACCTTAGCCAGACCGCCGCTAAGCCTCAAGCAATAAACATTCCTGAAACCCTACCTAGGAGCTTCTTATTCTCGTTTCCCGTGCTCCCAAGCACTTCTCTGGTTCCCCCAACCTTCCCGACATGCTAGTCCCTCAACCCATCATTTTATCACGTAAATATGAATAAATTGAACATATAATAACATTCACAAGACCAGTCATTCCGTACATCCTAGAAATAACACAACCAATCCCGTGTGTGCCAGACTCCGTACCCGGAGGCCTAAAATATGGATTCTCCATTTCTATAATACAACAAGTATGGAAAGTAAACAAGTCTAACTACTCATGAAAACCTAGCCTACCTGGACGCCAGCAGCTGCAATGATGCATTTCCGACTCTGTGGTTGCGTTCTCGGCTGACCTGTGATCTTGGAATCCGCTGTCCCGCGTTCCTTCAGCCATGACTTCTTCTCCTCATGATTTCCCAGCCTTGGAGCAGCATGGGAGGATTTTTGGAGGAACCCTCATATGTTGCCCAACTGAGGAGATGAGACTTTTTAATAAAATCCCATCACAGGTTCTGCCTCCTGTAGCTCCGCCTTACCGCGATAGCGGTGCCGCTATAGCGTAATAATTACCGCTATAGAGGTGTGACGTCAGCCCGAATTCTTTTCGGAAATCAGAAATTTTTCATGACGTCACCTTATTTATTCCGAACGTATTTTTAACCATTTTCCCCAAATTTATGAAAATTGAAAAAATTAACGTAACGACGAACTCGGTCGTTATAACAGATACCAATTTACCCATCGTTCATCCTCGAATGATCCTAAATCAAATCAGAGGAGAGAAACTGACCCGAGATTTTCACCGTCCCAAGTGACCGCGTAATTATAGGACCTACACAAGTTGTCAAACCTTCCCTTTACAAGTCTAACTGACCAAAGGAAAATCTATTATTACCTCGTCCCAACGAAGAATTTAGGAGCCTCACAAGGACTATCAAGGTGTCCCCATCCCGAGAACCCAGGAATTCTGGGGTCTCATGTCATATTGGATTGGACGAATTTGAAAAGACCCGGGAGAACTTTTCCCCGTACCCAACTGACTGGTCATCCGTTGTAGCGGATAATTCACCGCTATCGCGGACAGCCGACCACTATAGCGGTTGACCGCAGAATGAAATTGGGGAGAAACGGATTCCTTCCCTCATTCTCCCCACATTCCACTCAAACACTATACTTTCTCTCCCGATCGTCCCACTCCCAACGTGAGAAATTTCCAGGTATTAATCGTACTCACTCTCTCCTTTACTCTTTTGCACTAATTTGAACATGAATGTGGTAGGATTTTAGGAACTTGTAGTATATTTTGAAATGGGTTTTGAACTTGAACCCCCTTGGTTGAATTTCTGTCGGATTCCCAAAGCATGGATGCTTCCCTTACGTTTACAATGCCTCCAAGGCATTCTGGGTGTAAGGATTATACTAATGTTGGCCAAACATGGGTAGGGGAAGTGAAGGGTTGCTTCTTGAACAAAGTAGGGATTCGGGCGAATTTTAGGGGTTATTATGCCTAAATTTTTGTAGAAACTAGCAATGGGGCACTTTGGGTGGGTAGATCTGGTCTTGGGATGACAAAATCGGAGTTTTTGACCAAGGGGCGCCATTTATGCGCCCCTTGAAGGTCTGGAACGATGAAGACCGCTATAGCTGTAGGGCTCCGCTATGGCGGTCCTGCTACAGCGAACATTTCACCGCTATAGCGGTCCCGCTATCGCGGATGCACCACCTACTATAGCGGAAGGCCGCAAACCAGTGGCCTTCCCAAGTTACACTTAGCAAAATTTTCCTCCTTCTTTTTGTGTCCCATTACTCTTCTAATCCCGTTTCTTTCTTACCCTTGCAGGATAACACAATGGCTGAACAACAAGCGCCTGAATACGACTATGAGCGATTCCCCGACGAAGCTAGTCGGGAAAGGCTCAGAGATTACCGAAGATTTAGCTTATGCTATGAGATAGGTTGCCGCATGACTGGGATAGATGGAAAAGCGGCTCATTTCCACCGCTAGGTCTGAGAGTTCGGGTGGGAAACTTTGCTAGTGGCTTCTCCTCCCGCGTTAACCGGCTGGGTGCGAGAGTTCTATGCCATTCTCCCTATGGTCCGCTGGAGTGAGACGAATCCTACCATTCGGTTACGGGGGGTGGATGTTCCCGTGGATGCCTGGACCATCAATGAAGTGCTAGGGGTACCCCACGTCTCTAATGCGGCGTACATGGCTAAGTCCCGGCTGTGGGATATGACCTGGTTGAGAGATACTCTAGTGGACCCCGCATCCAAGGACAAGGTCTACTGGGTCAGCCCCGAGGGTATTACTAGCGCCTATTTCTCCTCCGAGGCTAGGATGTGGCTGAATTTGGTATCCCGAAGGATCCATCCATCGGGAAATCAAACCTACGTGACCTATGCCCGAGCTTTGGTGATCGCTTGTTCCATGCAGGGGATTATCATGAATGTGGGGGAGCAGATCATCTCGGAATGGAAGAGCTTCTATAGTGGTCCCAGGAAGGGCCCTTATCTACCCGGGCTGGTTTCGAAGCTGTGCAGGCGAGCTGGTGTGCCTCTGGACCACACGGATGCAGAGGTGGCCATGGATGAGCCCTTTGAGCCGGTCCGGGTGAAGGAAATTTCCAAGAAGAAAAGAAAGGTGGGTGAGGCAGAGAGCAGTCAGCCGGTGGAGGAGACCGGCGATGATGAGGAGGAGGATGATACCCCTGCCTCTTCCCAGCCCCAGCCCCAGCCCCCGATCTTTAGAGCCCAGCTGGAGGAGAACCTAGCAGTTGTCCGGAGGTTCATGGAGGATCCTAACGCTGGCGGTGCAGCCCCTCACCCAACCACTCAGGAATTTGCAACACTCCGAAGGGAGTTAGAAGAGGAGAAAAGGAAGAGGTGCTCCCGGGACCGTATGTTTGCCCGGATGTGGAAGACCATAAATGTTTTGTTCTCCTGTACTGACCCTGGTCAGGAGCTCCCCACCCTCGAGCCCGAGGACGTACAGGAGTTCCCTTTATTGAGCGAGGATGAGGCCTAGGACTCCCCCCCTTGTTATTGATATTTACTGTTGGTTTGCCCCCGTTTGGGGCTTGTTTCAGACAATCTTTCCCCTTTCCCTTTTTATTTTGGGCACGTGGATGCCCGTGTTAGACACTATTTCCTTTCTTGCATATATATATATATATATCTGCTTTTCCTTGGTTTATACAGTGATTTTGGTGATTTATGCTTGTTTTTATCTTTTTCCTGGAAGGGACCAAAAACAGGGGAAAACAGAGCAGCTCACTGCTTCGCTGACCTCCGTTATAGCGGATAGTTATACCGCGATAGCGGTCTCGATATAGTGGACATTTCACCGCTATAGCGGTCCCGACGGTAACTGTACAGAAATTTTGATTTTTCGCTAAAAGCACTCATCCCCCTTCCCGGTTACCACTGCCCCAACCTGTAAGTCCCGTTATGGTCTTAAACCACCCTCAAGACCATTCCTGGCACCGAATGCATTAGAATCAAACATAATACGCAATAAAGTACACCAAAATTTATGAGAATTCCATAATAATGAATTGTTTTCTGGTAATAATTTCCCGCCATTACACACTAATGACTCCCTTGTTCCCATGGTTCACAGCCAAGTTTTCCGACTGTCCAGAAACCAAAGCTTCCCTGCAGTCACCGTTTCAAATCCCTTATCATCTTAACCAATAATAAACCCTTTTAACACGTAGTACCCTTTTTCAAATAAAGACAATTAACAGACTACCACAGTCTAAGGCACACAAACTTTTTCACTTAATGACCTTCCGTAGACTATGCATGCACACCAATTGGAAATCCACACGCATTCCAAATAAGTCACACAAGATTGTACACACCATAATCTAATTTTTCAAGTCACAACAAAAGCAAATCATAGCCAAGCTATTCACAAGTTTCACCTTTGTTTGTACCGAGGATGACCATTAGCCGGTTATCCATGCTTGTCACAGCCTCTCGGGCTAGATACCAATTGGAACCTTCTCGGTTCTAATTCCTCTTGCTTTTCCTATCGTAACTAAGGAACAGAGACCTCCCTTACATTGTTGAGATACCAATTGGAATCGAGAGATACCAATTGGACCCAACCCATACAAGCAAGTACGAACCGCACGAAAGAATGAAAGAAGGGTGACGATTCTTAGAATGCCTTATAGTTCCCCAAAGATTAGATGTGGATGTCAACAACCAATCCGTAGGACCCTATTCAACATTTTGCTCTTGTACTGGGAGACCGGTAACCTAGGCTTTGATACCATCTGTCACGACCCAACCTACCGGGTCATGTTGGCGCCTACTCTAATCACCTAGATAGACGAACTCTTACCACCCGTCCAACAGGTAACTTGCGGAATTAAAGTAAAACATCAAATTAAGCCATCTTTATACATGACTGAAATCCTTTCTTTACAAAAATCCTGTTCAGAAATAGGCTACATAAGAAATTGCAAAAAAATCTTTACAACATTAAAAAAAAACACCCTCCCCTAGGATCTAGTCTAAACAGATACAAAAGCTACTACAAGATTACACAAAGAGATAAAAGACCCAACTTCCGCCATGGAAAATGAGGACACAAGTTGCTGGAGATCTCATCGCCGTGAACCTATGAAACATCATCAACCTGCAACCAGACTATACCAAAAGGTATAGCAAGAGTCGAGTCAGTACAACCACACGTACTGGTAGGCATCATCGGTCGACCCGAATCCACTCCTACCATCATATAAGAAAAACAGGAAATACATGACCGAAATTAAATAGCTTGGTTTCCACCCCCATGTTCTTCTGATGCCAACTCCCTCATTCTCAAGGTTTCCAAGTCACACTAACCTTAGACTTCCTAAGCCTTACCTTATCCCCGACTTCCCAAGTCACCTTACCCTTTGCAGATGTCCATGTCCATACCTGAACTACCATTCCCTTACCTAAGTCCACTGTTCTAACTATCCTTCCTACTTAGCCCGGCTAACTGCCCAACTCAACCACTTATACTCGTAACATTGCTCACCAGGGTCCAACCCTCCACGGATCTCTAGTAAACCCTCTAATAAATGTGCAATAGCCAAGACTACAACCCCAGACTCTCAGTCTATCCACCACATGCAATCCACCCAGCAACCCTTCCTACGTTTAATGAAAACCCTAGAGTTACCTCTAATCCCCTTATTGTACATGACCCGGACCCTCCAAGGATCCCTTTAACCACACCCAAGTGAACAACCTGCTACTCCGGTCTACACCAAGACCAACCCTTAGCTCAACAATCATAATTAACCCCTGACTGCCCTTAGTACCTCTATTGATAACAACTCCTGAACTTAAGCCTCTTCCGCATAGTCCGGACCCACCCCAAAATCCCCCTTCTAGACTACACACATGTACCTTGAAATTAACCCGGCCTAAACCAAGACCAATACAATATCGATGAACAACCCGGCCTAAACCAAGACCAATCACAACAGTTATATAGAAAATTTCCGGCCACTCAAGGACCACCAAACAATAGCACCTTTCAAATAAATAAATCGGTCCACTCAAGGAACTAATATCAAGTATCGCATTCAGTAAAACAACCCGATCCACACACGGAACCAATATCAGCCAATGCAATACAATAATCAATGAACCAATGTAAGATGCAATAAAGTAAACCCGTACCAGGCGTGGTACCTGTGCCAACCATTTGTTATACCCGTACCAAGCGTGGTACTCGTGCCAACCATTTGTTATACCCGTACCAAGCGTGGTACCCGTGCCAACCATTTATTATACCCGTACCAGGCGTGGTACCCGAGCCTACCGAATGTCAACAACGACAGTCAATATATGAACACACACAACTTGTAAAACCAACAAGTAAACACCGTTCAATCACAGACTATAAACAGGAACCTAGACATTTCACATGACTTCCCTAAGCAATGTAATGCATACAATCACTTAGACATGAGTACACGAATAGACACATTCACAGAAAATCATAAGCCATCACCTACCCCTTTTCGGGTACAACTACGAACCATCAATTCCCGGCCGAAGACTATTTGCCGGTTCACCCTTTTTCTTTTAACATGTAACTAGCGATTTTCCTTTTTAGATAAACACACAAGCATGCGACACGCTTCCCTTTTCTAGCCTTAGCCAGACCGCCGCTAAGCCTCAAGCAATAAACATTCCTGAAACCCCACCTAGGAGCTTCCTATTCCCATTTCCCGTGCTCTCAAACACTTCCCCGGTTCCCCGAACCTTTTCGACACGCTAGTCCCTCAACCCATCATTTTATCACGTTAATATGAATAAATTGAACACATAATAACATTCACAAGACCAGCCATACCGTACATCCTAGAAACAACACAACCAATCCCGAATCCGCCAGACTTCGTACCCGGAGGCCTAAAACATGGATTCTCCATTTCTACTATACAACAAGTACGGAAAGTAAACAGGTCTAGCTACTCATGAAAACCTAGCCTACCTAGACGCCAGCAGCTGCAATGATGCATTTTCGGCTCCGTGGTTGCGTTCCCGGCTGACCCGTGATCCTGGAATCCGCTGTCCCGCGTCCCTTCAGCCATGACCTCTTCTCCTCATGATTTCCCAGCCTTGGAGCAGCATGGGAGGGTTTTTGGAGGAACCCTCGTATGTTGCCCAACCGAGGAGATGAGACTTTTTCAGAAAATTTTGTCACAGGTTCTGCCTCCCGTAGCTCTGCTTTAGCGGTCCACCTTACTGCGACAGCGGTGCCGCTATAGCGGTGTGACGTCAGCCCGGATTCTTTTCGAAAATCAGAAATTTTTCATGACATCACCCTATTTATTCCGAACTTATTTTTAACCATGTTCCCCAAATTTACAGAAATCGAAAACATAACATAACAACAGACCCGGTCATTACAACATTATTCTTATCAACTTTTATTTTATCTACTAGATATAGAGGAGCCCGTACTAGATATATTATTTTTTTGTCTCAATTTATGTGACACGGATAAAATTTAGATAGTCAATCAAATTTTTATATGGTTTTTAGATATTATTAAATTTTTTATATGATTTTTTGATATTTTAAGTTGGTAACTATTGTAATTTATAATATCTTTTACGTAATTTTTAAATAATATATGTTACTCCCTCTTTCCCAATTTATGTGGCATCGATATAATTTTGAAAGTCAACTACTTTTTTAATATATCTTTTAAATATTTTAAGTTGTTAATTATTATGATTTATAGCACTTTTTTTTCTATCGCAATTTATGTAGCACTGATAAAATTTTGAGAGTCAACCAGATTTTTATGTCTTTTAAATATTTTAAGTTATTATTATTGTGATTTATATATTTTTTACCTAATTTTCAAATATAAAACGAATTAAAAAAGAAAAGTAAGATAAACAAATAAAAACGGAAAAAATATAAACGAAAATATCCAAGTTTCCATATTTTGAGTTGGTAACTATTGTAATTTATAATATCTTTTACGTAATTTTTAAATAATATATGTTACTCTCTTTTTTCCAATTTATCTGGCATCGATACAATTTCGAAAGTCAACTAAATTTTTTATACATCTTTTAAATATTTTAAGTTATTAATTATTGTGATTTATAGCACCTTTTCTTCTATCACAATTTATGTGGCACAGATAAAATTCTGAGAGTCAATCAATTTTTTTTATGCCTTTTAAATATTTTAAGTTGTTATTATTGTGATTGTACTATTTTTTACCTAATTTTTAAATATATAACATATTAAGAAGAAAAGTAAGATAAACAAATAAAAATAGAAAAAGTATAAAAGAAAATATTCAAGCAGGCATGTCGACCAGCTGTCTGCTTATTCCCTTTGTGATTTGTACTATTTTTTACCTAATTTTTAAATATATAACAGATTTAAAAAAAAGATAAACAAATAAAAATAAAAAAAATATAAAAAGAAATATTCAAGCAAGCAGCACAAATAAACATGTGGATCAGCTGCCTACTTATTTCCTTTTATAAGTAAGGAAATTATAATTCTATCGCGTCATGTAGCAAGAAGACTAACTTGAGGTTCTTATTAGTTATTATTACCATTGGAGAGCAAAAAAAAAGGCAAAAATAAATATATGTGACTTTTCAATAACTAATTGTCAAGTACTTTTTGTTTAGATCGTTGGATCTAACATAAAAGAAATAGATTACGGAGATGAAATAATATTTATGATCATTTAGATTTGAAAAAAGGACATAGGCTGATCTTTTTCAAAATTAGTGGCCCATGTTTGGGCCATTGAACACTACATGATGTCGGCCAAATAAATTTCACACAATGACTATTTGACAATTTGGGTCATTCTGACCCTTTATTAAGTCCAGTCCATTTAACTCAATTATGCAATTTTTGTTGACTTTTTCTTTGCTTTTTGTCTTTGTTTCTTTCTTTTTCTTTGGCTGTTTTTTTTTTTGGTTCTTTCTTTTCGTTGCTCTTTTTATTATTTTTATTTTTTGCTGCCTTTTTTATTTCTTTTTTTGCTGTTTTTTGTGTTGTTCTTTTCATTTTATTTTTTATTATATAAAGTGTATAATAAATGTATTAGTATATAATATCTTATTTAGTTGACAAGTTCTAATTAAGTTATACTTTTATAAATTTATAGGTTACGTCTCATACAAGGTCTAGAACTTTCACACCCTTTTTTTTTTGAGTTGACTGTATAAAAAAATTATTTATTTTATTCCTTATGATGTGTATAAAAATTGTATAATTATTGTATAAAATATGTATTTTTATAATTTTTCAAAGTTAGACTACGAGGAGGATGTGTATAGAAACTGATTTAATAAGATTTTTTAATTTATTAGGATGTGTACAAGATTTGTATATTTATTGTATAAAATACATATATGTATAACATTTATATAGAAACTGTATAGGATGTGTACAGAAAGTGTATAATTATTGTATATAATATTTATCTAAATAATTATTGCAGCTAAAGGTTGCATAGGATGTGTATAAAAATTGTATAATTATTACATAAAATATGTATTTGTATATTATATGAATAAATTTTGTATGTCCATTGTATAGAATATGTATCTGTATAGAATGTGTATGAAAAGTGTATTAATATATATTAATACTTTAGAATACTCAAATATGTATTGTATTGTATCAATATGTATCAATATATATGAAGGCTATATCCATACATTAGAAGAAGAAAAATATAACACAATTATTTAGATTTATGTATCTGCTATTCATTAATACATTTTTTATTGTATTTAAAAAATACACTCTTAAGAAGAAGAAGAACAAGATAAAAAAAAATCAAAAAAAAGAGCAGTAAAAAGAAGCAGTGAAAAAAAGTGCAATGTTATTTTTATAAAAATAGTTGCAATAATTTTTAAAAAAAAAATAAGAAAAAGGAAAGCAACAAGAAGAGACGAAAAAGGTGAAAAGCAGCTAAAAAGCAAAAGAGAGAAAGAAGAGTGCCAGCGAAATCTCAAAACAAACTGCTAAGTCAATTTCATCGGTCATTCGGCTGAAATTATTTTTCACCGAATGGTCATTTATGTCCTTCCCTCTTTAGATTTTAGCTCGTGAATCTTGGACTTCTCGTATTGTTTGGACCCTTATATACCAATAACAGGAGTCCTCCAATTTTTCCAAGCCCATTCAGGACGGGTTATGGCAGAGTAATAAGTATTTTCTCATATTCAGTTAGTTAAAAGTTTCGTATTCAAGCTTAAAAATGGAATTGTCTTTAGTAGAAAATATTACTCCCAAAGTGAAACTTTTTAATCGTGTTAATTCTAGAATTGTCAAGCCCCAAAATGAGTACCAAACTTCGAATGAAAAATATAATAGTAGTAATAATAATAATAAAAGAACGAAGGAATTGTATGTTCTGTAGTTCTTTTATAACTTTGAAGGATGGTCAGTTGAACATTCTTTGTCGAAAAACATACTATCTATATAGAAAATAATATTGCATATATAGGTTACACTATACTTTTTATAGATACATATTAAATTTTGAACGCTCTTAGCGAAATTCTTGATTTCGCCACTGTTCTACACAATCTCTCCCTAACCCTTTCGCTTGTTAGAGAATGGTAAGAGTCATGATGAGGGAGAGTGTTGGATGCGGATTCAGGTGAAATCAATAGCTTTGATTTAAATTTTATATTTATTTAAAAATTATAAAGTATATATAAACTAGGTAAACTATCCGCGCTTCGCGCATTGATGAGCTACCTCATTAAGATTACATAATGATCATTAGGTTTCATCCATTTTTTTTTTTAATTTTGTACACCATTGAAACTTTGTTGTCTTCAGTTTGTTGATGTTTTTCCAATTAATTATAACAATTTTATCTACGTATATGAGGATTTAAACAGACTGAAAAGGGATATTAAAAGATATAGAGTTTGTATGTCGGTGCCTAAATCAAATCGCACAAAAAAAATTATCCAACAAATGAGAAATTTCACAATAATCTTAAAGGGCTATTGGATTTTTTTTTGTTCTTCAAAAGATATGAGAGTCATAGATAGAACTTTAAGTATAAGAAAGAAGCATGAGGAAATCCCAACGGAAATAACTGATGCAACTGAAGTAAGACAATTATCTAATTTTGCGAAAGTTAGAAAGAACATTTAAACGTGTAGAAAAGCATACATTGTTAGGAGCTTCAAGTTCCTCATATTTTTCAGCTTATATATGAACTACTATTTCACTCTCCTTCACTGCTTAAGTTGTTAAGTTATTTGATTTTTCAATTTAGAATCAACCACAACTCTCACGTGTTTAACAAAGTCCCAAATCAGGGTGCAAACTCACAAAATAATGATGTTTTTGCGGTCAATATTTTTTTCAAACCAAGAACAAAAGAGCAAACAAAGAGAAACCTTCTAAGTATCCTTCATTTACTTCAGATTCATGTTATCATTCAGTAATATCAGTTTACCTTTTAGACTGTGTACGCTGAAAAAACTTAGTTGTCTACATTTTTCGATAATTTATCCAATGTTACTGAATGCGGATAGACTTAATAGGTAGATAACATCTACTAAGAATTCAATATGTAAGTTGAAGATACTCCAGGAACTATGTCAGGGTAAAAACAGAAATAGAAAGTGCATCTTTCAGGCACAAAGCTTATACCTTTGCTATTGCAAATGATAGTTCACCATTACCATGGACTGCAGGGATATTCGTTGCATTAATTTATAGAAAGTTCTGGATTTAAATGGAAAGTTAAACTTGGGCATTTTAGAGAAGAAGGAAAGGATTGATGAGATGATATACAAACAACAGTACTCACAAACATGTTTACATTTATCAATTCAAGCGAAAGGTAAAGGATAGTAATCGCTAATCTTCTATGACAACAAACATTACTGCAGTCACTATACAGGAAAAACATATGCTAGAACCCAAAGTTTTAAGATTCAAGAACAACAGTAACGCTAAGTTGGTCGTCATCAATGAATTGACTCCTTTTCTTTATAATCTTTCTTGTTGACGCTCTTCTTTTTCATGTGGTAACACCATCATCATCATCATCATGTGTAACTTCTTGAGAGTCTTCCAAATTGACCAATGTGGCAGTAACAATTTTTTTTTTGTTTTTTGGCAGCCTAAACTTTCTTGATGAAGTTCTTCTCTTCAAACTCTTAACCGAATCATCTTCAGGTAGATCTTCTAGTGAGTCTTTCAAGTTGTCAATTGAAGCAGAAACATGTACCTGATTATTTTTCAAAAAGTTTTTTTAAGATATCTGTTGAATATATAAACGTAGTCGGTAGAAGTAAGTCATGAGGAAATTACATTTACAGTAAAAACTTTCGACTCTGTTTTGTGGGCACACTGATATCCTCAACTTTGCTCTTTTCCTGGGTAAGAAACAAACCCAAATATTATTCATTGTGTACATGTAAATATCTATAACGTTAAACAATCTATATTACTTTATCTTCTTGTCTTTGTGTAAGCCTGTATTGCAATTTCAATTCCTCAGCTGGAATGAAAAGCTTTGTGACCGTAAAACTTTCAAGCCCCTCTTTCATATTAAAGATGTTCAATTTAAGTTTCAACACAAATTCCTTATCGCAACAGGGTGAGCGTTAAAGAGGTTATTATTCGATTTAAGTAGTTATCCAAATTCAATCAATATAGAGGCTGAATAGGATGAAGGGTTGGGAGAGAGATGGATTAGGGATTTGACCAAAAGATGACCACCTTCAGCACCTTATTTTTATCATTCTCCTGCTTATTTCATATAAAAAGATACTCAAAGCCAAAACAAGAGAACTCATTTGCATATACTATGTAACCATATTGATACTGAGCTTACATACCATTCCAGATCGAAGTTTTTCCTTGTAAGGTCTGTACATTCTAGTGTTCCGCAGAAAATTTGCATAAAGTGGTTCATCAAGAATTTTAATGTCATTTCTCTGTAACACAAGAAAACATTCTCTAGAAAGTCATATGCCGGTATTTTTGGACACTTTATGAGCGTCAAAATAAGCATCACACTACCACTTATGATCCAGTTCTCTGCGCTTTGCTAGTAACATTGAAGGAGTAATTAAGGTTGTCTAGAAAGAAGGCGTTATGTTTCTTCTTATGCGGTGTTTTCCTAAGGTTGGAAGAGTTTTGATTTCTGTATTCAGAGTGATAATCAGAGACCTCATTTATGTTAATGCCTTTTCTTTTATTTGCGTATAATCCTTAGCTATTGATTTATTATATTTATGTTCGTAACTTGAAAAGTTAAAAATAATGATACATCGATTATTATTAAACAAAAATTCATTTTATCCTTTTTTTCTATATAATTATTTTTATATGAAAACACGTAAAATTGATGTATTATTGATATATAGTAGCTTTGTGATAGAAATTAATTAGAATTATCAAAGAATATTGAATTGTGTTTGAAGTTGAAGGATGATCGAAGTTGCATGAGCCTTGAGGTTTGGGGCGCTCGATTGTCATAGGAAGCTAAGGTTGGAGAAAGATGATTTTAAATTTTTATGTGTAAACATATTAAGTACTAAACTATTACGTGAACGACGATAGTAATAGTTTATAAATCACAATTAATAAAAGATGTGTATGAAAAACTCGGTATAATTATTTAATAGGGTAAATAATTAAGATTATCTTATATTAATTGTCCTAATATCTATATATTAGCTTGTAGTCACATATACTAAAATTAGAAGAACACACATTTTAATGATTTAAATGAATACAATGTTGCATATATTCTAATTTTAATTGCAATGTTATAAATTTAATTCTTTTTTATATACAACTTTTTATATTAACGAGACATACACGTGCAACGCACGTATGCTAAATTAGTCTTTTAAAAATTTAGGAAAAAGGCAAAATTCTAAGAAAAAAGATAAATGTTAATGCAGGCTTTAGAGAGTGCCACGTAGGCGGGACTAAGATCCTCTTTTATATATATATATAAAAAAAATAAAAATTTGGACTCTAACTTTTGCTTGGTTGAAATATTTCCCAAAGGAATAACCTTTCTTGTTCTAAACATTTTTAAATGGCGTTCACTTTCTGTCATGACTCAACCTATTGGGTGGTGCGGGCGCCTACTCTATGCACCTAGATAGACGAACCCTTACCACCCATCCAACAGGTAAATGCGGAAAAACTCAAGTATAACCATAAACCTTCATTTTTGATACATGAAAACCTTTACAATCTTTTGTTCAGGAAGTCTCCTCTATGAAGAATACAATAAAATCGTTTTACAACTTTAAAACACCCTCCCTAGGACCTAGTCTAAGCCGGTACAAGAGCTACTACAAGATGATACAAAAATAAAGAAGACACAACTCTCACCATAGAAGCAAGAAGTAAGAGCTTCCGGAGAATCACCGTCATCCTGAACCTGTGAAACATCATCAACCCTGCAACCAGACTATACCCAAAAAGGTATAGCAAGAGTAGAATCAGTATAAACACACGGACCGATAGGCATCATCGGTCAACACAAATCCACTCATACCATCATATAAGAAATCAAGGAAATGCACAATTAATTACAATACTCAATCCTTCAACATTCACCTTACCAAAATCCAATGTCAACCCAAGCCTGCCTATCCCTTAGACTTCCCAAGTCACCTTGGCACCTAGACTTTCCAAGTCACCTTGACATTGCCGATATCTATGTCCATACCCGAACTACCATTTCCTTACCCAAGTCAACCACTATGACTCAACAACCCGGAGTAAACCCCACTACTTAGTGATGTAGACTGCCACCAGTCGTACAACCACCTACTAGTACAAAACTGTTCCCATAACCCCCAGGGCCATACTCGACAAGTGACAACAGCCAATGCTATAATCAGACCACAAGTCTCTCCCTTAGCTTATCAAACGTACGCAACAAGTCTAACCTACATTGACAATTCCCAGTGATGACAACATATATCTTTTTCACGAAACTCATACCCAACAAGGATCCCTAGGACAATAACATACGACCCTGGTTCACAGAAGAACCACCTTGTCACTTAAGCACACTAACCCGGCCCTTCAAGGACCAACTATATGCAAAATGATAATAAATCCCTGCCCTCTCAAGAAACCAATATATAAAGAACAAATGGTGCACCCGCACTGAGTAAAGCAGTACAACATATAATAACAACCAGTAGTATAACTCCAGACTCTCAGTCTACCTTTTGACTTACCAACCACAGGGGACAGGTTCAACAATCATTCAATAAGAATAATAAATATGACATTTATCCTTTTTTATTACCGGACCAAGCAAGGATCCCTAGACCAACACATAAGTGTTAACATTCGATGCCTGTTCCACCCCAGGACTATCCCCACATTTAAGTGTAACAACTTGGCCTCTCAAGGACCAATATAATCAATGACCGATAACCCAGTTCACTCAAGGAGCCACATATAAAGACATCAATAACAGATAACTCGATTCACTCATGGAACCAACATGTAAAGAATACAACCAAACAAGTAAAGCAAACCCGTACCAGGCGTGGTACCCGAGCCACCATTTATAATTCCCGTACCAAGCGTGGTACCCGAGCCAACCAAATAGTATCATGTATTAGGAGTGATACTCGAGCCAACCAATAAGTAACCTGTACCAAGCGTGGTACCCGAGCCAACCAATAAGTAATTTGTACCAGGCGTGGTACCTGAGCCAACCGAATGTCACACAAAATCCACAGTCACAAATAATGAACAATCAACACTTGTAAACCAACAAGTAATAACACCTAGTTCATTTTACAAACTGAAAATAGGACTTTTGGATATTCCTAACTCATTCCCTAAGCAATTCAAACCATATAAATACTTAGTCAAAAGTACACAAACATACAATGTAAGAATCAATTATAAATACCTTCACACTCGCAATTTCATAACAAGGCAACCAATCATATGTGAATCCAATAAGTCATGCCAGCATTGTAATACACAAACAATTCGGTTTCAGGTTACAACAAAATCAAACCACACCAATTACTCTATATATGTCCCATGAATGACCCTTAGCCGATCACCCATGCCTTATCACAGCCTCTCAGGCCAGATACCAATTGAAACCTTCTCGATTAAAATTTTTCTTGCTTGTCTTATTGCAATCGGAGTCAATGACATCCTTCACTTTGTTGAGATACCAATTAGAATCGAGAGATACCAATTGAACTCAACTCATACAAGCAAGTAAATGAACCACACGAAAAGGAATGAAAGAAGAGAGATGTTTCCTAGAATGCTTCATAGCTTCCCTAGGATTAGATGTGGACGTCAACACACCAATCCGCGGGACTCTATTCAATATTTTTGCTTTTGTATTGAGAGATCGGTAACCTAGGATCTAATACCATTTGTCACGACCCAACCTACCGAACTGTGCGGGCGTCTACTCTATGCAACTAGATAGATGAACCTTTACCACCCATCCAACAGGTAAATGCGAAAAAACTCAAGTATAACCATAAACTTTCATTTTTGATACATGAAAACCTTTACAATCTTTTATTCAGGAAACCTCTTCTATAGAGAATACAATAAAATCATTTTACAACTTTAAAACACCCTCCCTAGGACCTAGTCTAAGCCGGTACAAGAGCTACTACAAGATGATACAAAAATGAAGAAGACACAACTCCCACCATAGAAGCAAGGAATAGGAGCTGCTGGAGAATCACCGTCATCCTGAACCTGTGAAACATCACCAATCCTGCAACCAAACTATACCCAAAAAGGTATAGCAAGAGTAGAATCAGTACAAACACACGTACTAGTAGGTATCATCAATCGATCCGAATCCACTCATACCATCATATAAGAAATCAAGGAAATGCACAATTAATAACAATACTCAATCCTTCAACATTCACCTAACCAAAATACAATGTCAACCCAAGCATGCCTATCCCTTAGACTTCCCAAGTCACCTTGGCACCTAGACTTTCCAAGTCACCTTGACATTGAAAACATCTATGTCCATACCCAGACTACCATTTCCTTACCCAAGTCAACCACTATAACTCAACAACCCGGAGTAAACCCCACTACTTAGTGATGTAGACCGCACCTGTCGTATCACCACTTACTAGTACAAAATTGTTCCCATGACCCCCAGGGTCATACTCGGCAAGTGACAATAACCAATGCTATAACCAGACCATAAGTCTCTCCCTTAGCTTATCAAACGTACGCAACAAGTCTAATCAACATTGACAATTCCCAGTGACGATAACATATATCCTTTTCATGAAACTTAGACCCAACAAGGATCCCTAAGATAATAACATACGACCCTAGTTCACAGAAGAACCACCTTGTCACTTAAGCACACTAACCCGGCCCTTCAAGGACCAACTATATGCAAAATGATAATAAATCTTGGCCCTCTCAGAAACCCAATATATAAAGAACAAATGGTGCACCCACACTGAGTAAAGCAGTACAACATATAATAACAGCCAATAGTATAACTCCAGACTCTCAGTATACCTTTTGACTTACCAACCACAGGGGACAGGTTCAACAATCATTCAATAACAATAATAAATATGACATTTACCCTTTTTCATTACCAGACCAAGCAAGGATCCCTAGATCAACACCTAAGTATTAACATGCGATGCCCAGTCCACCCAGGACCATCTCCACATTTAAGTATAACAACCTGGCCTCTTAAGGACCAATATAATCAATCACCGATAACCCAGTTCACTCAAGGAGCCACATGTAAAGACATCAATAACAGATAACCCGGTTTATTTATGGAACCAACATGTAAAGAATACAACCAAGCAAGTAAAGCAAACTCATACCAGGAGTGGTACCCGATCTAACCATTTGTAATTCTCGTTTTTGAGTTTTCTGATTCTGTCACACCGCCATAGCGACCTCTGCTACAGCTGAGAAATTACTGCTATAGCAGAAGTCAACACCGGTCATCACTGCTATAGCGGTAGGTTTTGCTACGATAGTACCTCTACGGTGGTACCGCTATAGCAGAGCGTGGACCGCTATAGCAGAGTGACGGGATCAGAAAACTCAAAAATAGAAATTATAAATGGTTGGCTCTTGTACCATGCCTGGTATAGGTTTGCTTTAATTGCTTGATTGTATTCTTTACGTGCCGGTTCCATGAGTGAATCGAGTTATCTGTTATTGATGTCTTTACATGTGGCTCCTTGAGTGAATTGGGTTATCGGTCATTGATTACATTGGTCCTTGAGAGGCCAGGTTGTTACACTTAAATATGGGGAAAGTCCTGGGGTAGATCGGACATTGCATATTAACACTTAGGTGTTGATCTAGGGATCCTTGCTTGGTCTGGTAATGAAAAAGGGTAAATGTCATATTTATTATTGTTATTGAATGATTGTTGAACCTGACCCATGTGGTTGGTAAGTTAAAAGGTAGACTGAGAGTCTGGAGTTATACTATTGGTTGTTATTATATGTTGTACTTCTTTACTCAGTGCGGGTGCATCATTTGTTCTTTATATATTGGGTTCCTGAGAGGGCCGAGATTTATTATCATTTTGCATGTAGTTGGTCCTTGAAGGGTCGTGTTAGTGTGCTTAAGTGGCAAGGTTGTTCTTCTGTGAACCAGGGTCATATGTTATTGTCCTAGAGATCCTTGTTGGGTCTGGGTTTCGTGAAAAGGATATATGTTATCGTCACTGGGAATTGCCAATGTCGATTAGACTTGTTGCTTATGTTTGATAAGCTAAGTTAGAGACTTGTGGTCTGATTATAGCATTGGCTGTTGTCACTTTCCAAGTATGGCCCTGGGGGTCATGGGAATAGTTTTGTACTAGTAGGTGGTAGTACGAAGGGTGCGGTCTACGTCACTAGATAGTGGAGTTTACTCTAGGTTGTTGAGTCATAATGGTTGACTTGGGTAAGAAAATGGTAGTCCAGGTATGGACATCGATATTGGCAATGTCAAGGTGACTTGAAAAGTCTAGGTGCCAAGGTGACTTGGGAAGTCTAAGGGATAGGAAGGCTTGGGTTGACATTGGATTTTGGTAAGGTGAATGTTGAAGGATTGAGTATTGTAATTAATTGTGCATTTCCTTGATTTCTTATATGATGGTATGAGTGGATTTGTGTTGACCGATGATGCCTATCAGTCCGTGTGTTTATACTGATTCTACTCTTGTTATACCTTTTTTGGTATAGTCTGATTACAGGGTTGGTGATGTTTCACAGGTTCAGGATGACGGTGATTCTCCAGCAGCTCCTACTTCTTGCTTCTATGGTGGGAGTTGTGTCTTATTCATTTTTGTATTATCTTGTAGTAGCTCTTGTACCGGGTTAGACTAGGTCTTAGGGAGGGTGTTTTAAAGTTGTAAAATGGTTTTATTCTATTCTTCATAGAGGAGGTTTCCTGAATAAGAGATTGTAAAGGTTTTCATGTATCAAAAATGAAGGTTTATGGTTATACTTGAGTTTTTCCATATTTACCTGTTGGATGGATGGTAAGGGTTTGTCTATATAGGTGCATAGAGTAGGCACCCGCACGGTCCAAGAGGCTGGGTCGTGACACTTTCCTTGTGTTGAAGGTGTTTTCTTACAACCTCTATAACATGAAGCATGCTCATTATTTTTAGCAAACTCATCGGTTCAAAACTTCAACTTTACATTTGAGTCAGTCATATGTATGTTAAAAAATGTTTCATTATTTCAAAGACAAGCAATATTTTCAAGTTAATAAAAAATGAGTTAATTTTAACAAGATCGGATAACCACGAGTTAGTGAATACTCCAAATGCTTTAAAAATTTTCCTGGAGTATTGATGAGAACCGCTTACCCTTATCTGTTATTTCTAAAGCCTTTTATTATTTTTAGACTTAAGAAATTTATAAAATTATTTTTGAACTTTGACTTAGTTTCGAAATAATTTTAAAAGTCAAAACTATTTTTCTTGTTCAAAAATGATGATTCAGGTTAAAGAAAAAGAAGAACATGGGTTTCACATATTTTATTGTTGTATGTCCTAATAAATAATTAATATTTTTTTATGGTGTGTATTCTTAAATAGGCATTGTTGATGAGAAAAATATATTTTTGGTTACTGTGCTTGTGGTATGAAAATATGTTCTTATGCAACAACCTCAAATCTTATGTGAATAAATCAAATGGTTGATGAGATTGCTATAACAAGTCTGTTGAATTGTTAAAGTTGTTGTAACAACTGTGGAAGTAGCTACAACAACTGCTGAGATTGTGGCAACAAATCTGTGAACTGCTGAAGTGAAGCAAGTTAAAAATTTCTAAGCAACTATTACAACAGGTTTACAATTTGCTGCAAGGACCTTAAGAACTGCTGAAGTTGCTGCAATAATTTACTCATCTGTTTGAAAAAAAATACAGTAATATTTTGTGTACTTGTTAGATCAACTCCAGTAGTTTATTTGTTATATTTATTTCGAATGATTAATTAAATTTATTGATGATTATTATTTTATCTCATGTGTGTAGATAAAATGGTTTCAAAAAAAAAAAATATCATTGCAAGTGATACGATACTCCTACTAAAACATCAAAAAGAAGAATTAGTACACAAAGACAGAGAGAAGAAGAAGCCATCAATAAAAGTAAGTTGGCATTGCTTGTTGATCATGCAGGAGTCATAGCTAAAACTGAGGCAATTTCAAGCCAGAGGCATACGGATGAGAGTTCAGAGGCCCAATAAAAATAACAAGGTCTGACAAGTCTACACAAGAAAAAGGTGAAAAAATATTTCTTTTAAACATGTAGATAGTTTTGCCAATAAATTCAAAAGTAATGAAGATGGAGATGATGTAAATGGTGGTGAGAATAGAGAAGGTGAGGATGAATATAGACAGAATAAAGGAAGATCATTACATGATATGTCTTTCCCACAGTCATTTCATACTGCTGAGCCTCTTGCTAGTGATTCAAATAGTGCTTTCATTTACACAGTGGTCAAGCCAATCAAAATTTCATATTATAACTTAAAAATATTGATGGTGTCACGACCCAAATCGCCGTGAGTTGCATCCACCCAAACTCCCGGATAAGGGAACCAATATCAATCTAACACTTAGTATAATCTAGCAGCTTAAAACCAGTTTGCATAAATAAACTAACATTCACATCTATTCAGAACTAAAAACAACCTGTGGAAATTCTCCCTAGAACGTGAAAGTCACCGTACCAAAACATCTACTAAGTCTAGAGTATGGAGATGCAACACTAAAAACAAAACAGAGTTTAAGCCCAAAATAAGTGGGCTACAACTAAAGGAAGAAAACAAGGTAGTTTGATCGAAGCAGCTCACCCTTGAGTTCTGGAACCATTTGGACTACAAGTGAGGTCGTGCGTCAGCAGCCGGAAGATTTCCTCTACTCACAAAAGAAAAGCAAGTGCAGAGTCAGTACACAACTATCGTGTACTGGTAGGATCATCGGCCAGCTCCAATAAATAAAATATGCACAATAAACTAAAGCTGAGTAAAGCAACGTAAACATGTAACAGGTCAACAACGTAACTAGACTGCAGGTCTCTTCCTTAACCTATCAACCACATATAATCAGTTAACAATTAAGAACAATTCAGCGACAATAACTACATGTCTTATCCACACAACCCGGACACTCTAAGGATCCTAGGACATCAACTATATTTCAACATGCAATCCCGGCCTACACTAAGATCAATCTCACATTTAAATATGATCACCTGGCCTCTCATGGATCATATGCAAAAATCACATTCAAGAATATAACCCTGTCCACTCATGGAACCATCGAAAGAATACTAATAATTCAAGTAAATCAAAACTCATACCAGGCGTGGTACCCGAGCCAACCAATATATAACATGTACCAGACGTGGTACCCGAGCCAACCATGTCACATAAAATCCAATCAATCAACAACCATGGACAAAAGCATACTTGTAAGCCAACAAGCAACAAAATAAGTTCATTTCACAAGACTGATAACCGTATAAGTAGACATTCATAACCTCATTCCCTAAGCATGCAACTCATACAATACTAAGCTATAGTACATGAACATATATTGCATATTGGGAATATCAATAACCATCACCTACCTCAAATTTCTCAAAAGCTCTATTGAACTGAAGCCTTCTCGTTTTCCAAAGCTCTTGCTTGTTCTTGGTCTAAAAACAAACATACAATAACTAAAATCAGTTAACTAGCCTCAAAATACCTGAATTATACAAAATTCCAATCCCCGGGCCAAACTATGATCATTCCACCCATTCTCGGGCTTTCCCACCATCAATTAACCTAATGCTACCACTTTTATGGATAAATTTAGAGAATTATGGCGAAATGATCATAATCCATCAAGAATAATCAAAACCCAAGAGCTTCTACGCCCTAGAATCCCTTTTTTTCCAGATTCTACCATTCTTAGCTCATTCCAAACTTCTTCCGAGTCCAAAACTATCAATTATACTCCACAGGAATTATAGTACTAAGTTAGTATGATAGAATCCTTACCTTTGGGATAAAAATGATGCAAAATGGAGTAAATTCGCCTATAATTGCCCTGCCCTTTTCCAAAATGTAGTTGAGGAAAAACTAAATATTTTGGGAAAGTTTCTGCATTAAATCCCGACTTGATCCACTATAGTGGTCCGTACACCGCTATAGTGCCCCCGCTATAGCGGAATCGACCATTGTAGTGGTGCTGACCGAAGCTGACTCCCGCTATAGCAGATATATCACCGCTATAGCGGTCACTGCTATGGCACGGTGGCAGCGCTCATCACAGGCAGAAACTCAGAAAATTTTAGAAAAGTGCCCATTTTATAACACACTTTAAATCCCCAACATTTCGGAATAACCCCTTCACGTCAACCTCGATATCGAGAGTTCTACTTACTCGAATTCACTTCCAAAAAGTCCTCCGGACTCCTCTATGTCTTAGCTAATGGAAAACCTATCTCATAACAAGACCCATTACCCAATCCTCACTCGGATTGCTCTAGACTATACTTTGCTCAGAATTCATTCGAGACTAGCCTAACCCAAAATTTTCAACTCCCAAACTCAAAAGTTTTCCAACTCAAAACTTGGCATGAAGAGTTTACCCGTAATGACAAACTTGGTCATTATAATAGATACCAATTTATCCATCGTTCATCCCTGAATGATCAAACCTGAAAATACGAAGTTAAAGAGGGAGGAGTGTAGTACCTGAATCCTCAAACAAGTGAGGGTACTTGTCTCGCATGTCCCTCTCTGTTTCCTAAGTGGCTTCCTCAATCGGATGATGATTCCATTGAACTTTCACAGATTTGATCTCTTTTGTCCTCAACTTCCGGACATCCGGATCAAAAATCACAATTGATTCCTCTTCATACTGAAGATCCTTGTCTAGTAATATCTCATCCCATTTAATAATGTATTCCCCATCCCCATGGTATCACCTTAACATGGATACATGGAAGTCTGGATGGACTTCTGATAAACTGGCGGCAGTGCTAACCGGTAAGCCGCTGATCCTATAATTTCCAGAACCTGAAATAGACCGATATATTGAGGGCTGAGCTTGATTCTCTTACCGAAACGCATAAACACCTTCATTGGTGATATTCAATAATACCTGCTCACCAACTGGAAAATCTATATCCCTGACCTTGCGATCTGCATACTTCTTCTGCCTGCTCTGGGTTGCTAGCAACTTGGTCTGAATACTCCTTACCTTTTCATGCGTTTCCCTTACCAACTCTACACCCAGAGGCTTCACATCACCTGCCTCAAACCATCCTATAGGTGATCTACATACCCTCTCATACAGGGCCTCAAATGGTGACATGTCGATACTGGAGTGGTAGTTATTATTGTATGAGAACTCACACAATGGTAAAAATTGGTCCCAATGACCCCTAAAGTCAATCACACATGCTCTCAGCATGTCTTCTAACACCTGGATTATCCTCTCTGACTGACCTTCTGTCTGAGGATGGAATGTCGTGCTGAATGTGAGTTGAGTGCCCAACTCTTCACGTAACTTACCCTAGAACTTAGAGGTCAATTGTGTATCCCTGTCGGATATGATGGACAGTGGTACCCCATGCAGTCTCACGATCTCCTTTACAAAGATCTTAGCCAACTTTTGCAAATTGTAGTCCACCTTGATCGGAATGAAATGAGCTGACTTGGTCAGCCCGTCCACTACGACCCAAATCGAGTCATACTTTCCCAAAGTCTTGAGAAGACCCACCATGAAATCCATGGCTATCCTTTCCCATTTCCACTCGGGAATGGGAATCCTCTGGAGTAGTCTTGTAGGCCTCTGGTGCTCATACTTTACATGTTGACAATTCTGGCATTTGGATACAAAATCAGCTATGTTCCTTTTCATCCCGGGCCACCAATAAAGTTGCCTCAAATCCCTATACATCTTGGCTATGCCCAGATGAATTGAATACCATGAACCATGAGCCTCTGTCAATACCTTATGAATTATACCATCAACCCGAGGAACACAAATCCTCCCTCTGACGTTCATCACCCTGCCAGAGTCCAACGTGGCATCCCTGGACTCTCCGAATATTACCTTGCTCCGAAGCTTGCTCAACTGCAAATCCTAAAATTGCTTGGCCTTTATCTCTTATATGAATGTGGATTTGACCTCAATACTGGCCAACACTCCACCTTGTTCTAAGATGCCCAGTTGCACGAACTTTGATTCCAAAGCCTGAATCTCCCTTTCCAATGGTCATTTAGACACCCCCAAACAAGCCAAACTGCCCATGCTGATGATCTTCCAGCTCAATGCGTCTGCCACCATATTAGCCTTACCCAGATGGTACTGGATGGTTACATCATAATCTTTCAACAATTCTATCCACCTCCTCTGCCTCAGATTTAAGTCCTTCTTAGTAAAAACATGTTATAGACTGTGATGATCGGTGAATACTTCACACTTGACACCATAGAGATAGTGTCTCTAAATCTTGAGTGCAAAAACCACCGCTGCCAACTCCAAGTTGTGGGTTGGATAATTTTTCTCATGTGGCTTTAGCTGCCTTGAAGCATATGCTATAACATTCATGTCCTGCATTAACACAGCACCCAAACGCAAATGTGAAGCATCACAATATACAATGAAATCCTTACCTTCCACCGGCAAAGAAAGAATGGGAGTTGTAGTAAGAAGTGTCTTGAGCTTTTGAAAGCTCTCTTCACACTTGTCGGACCACACAAACGGTACTTCTTTCTGAGTCAACCTAGTCAAGTTAGTAGTGATGGATGCAAAATCCTTGACAAACCTGCGATAGTACCCTACCATCCCCATAAGACTCCTCACCTCAATCACAAAGCTAAGACGAGCCCAATTCTTAACTGCCTCAATCTTCTGGGGATCCACCATCACCCCCTTTTCTGACACCACATGCCCAAGGAAAGCGATTGAAGTCAACCAAAATTCACACTTAGAAAATTTTGCATATAGTTTCTGGTGTCTCAAAATTCCCAACACAATGCGAAGGTGCTAAGCATGCTACTCCCTAATCTTGGAGTAGATCAATATGTCATCTATAAACACAATGATGAAAGAACCCAGATAAGACTTAAATACCCCATTTATCAGGCTCGTGAATGTTGTCGGCGCATTGGTCAACCCAAATGACATCACTAGGAACTCGTAATGCCCATACCGAGTTCGAAAATCAGTCTTAGGGATGTCCTCGGGTATAATCTTTAACTGATGATACCCTGACCTTAAGTCAATTTTCAAAAATACAGACGCACCCTGCAACTGGTTGAATAGATCATCTATATTGGGTAAAGGGTACTTATTCCGGATGGTAACCTTGTTCAACTGCATATAGTCTATGCACATCCGCATACTACCATCCTTATTTTTTCACAAACAAGACTGGAGCACCTCAAGGTGAAGCACTGAGATGGATAAATTCCTTATATAAGAGTTTCTGAAGTTGAGCCTTAAGTTCTCTCAACTCTGTCGGAGCCATACGATATGGAGGAATAGAAATTAGGCGAGTGTCTGGCTCCAAATCTATACAAAAATCAATATCCCTATCCGGAGGCATACTAGGCAGGTCCGCTGGAAATACCTCCTGAAACTCCGAAACAACCAGAACTGACTCAATCGATGGGGACTCCACACTATCATCTCGAAGATGAGCTAAAAAGTCCAAACACCCTCTCCCCACTGGTTTTCTAGCCCGGACAAATGATATGATCTTAGCCAGCTTAGGCTTGAACACACCATTCCACTCTAGTCTATCCTTAGCCATAATTTATAGAACCACAGTCTTAGCATTACAATTCAATACTGCTTGATAAGAAGATAACCAGGTCATGCCTAAAATAGCATCGAAGTCTAGCATGTATAGAATGACCAAATCTACCCAAGTCTGCAACCCCACGAACACCACAGAACAAGTACGATAAACATGAGTCATTATCAAAAACTCTCCAACAGGGGTGGAAACATGGATAGGGGAATCAAGGATATCACAAATCAAATCCAGACCCAAAGCAAACTTCACAGAAACATAAGAGTATGTAGAACTTGGGTCAAAAAGTACGGAAGTCATCCTATCACAGACAAGAATTGTACCTGTGATCACCGCGTCTGATGCCTCAGCCTCAGACTTTCCTGAAAAGGCATAACAGTGATCCCGATCATCAATTCGAGCAACTTCCCTGGCCGACTGCGCCACTCTCTTGCCCACGCTATTGTTACCCCTGTCTCCCCTACCTTCTTGAAAGTTACCTCGCCCACTCTGTGGACGACCTCTAGCATGACCACCTCTACCTGCTGGGACCACAGCCTTGGACTCCTGCTGATTCTGATTACCCATCTGTCTGTGAGGGCACTCCCTCTTAAAGTGACCCATATCACCACAATAAAAACACCCGCGATGAAGAGTAGGCCTGCTGGTAGATGTGTAAGAAGCTCCCTGGCCAATAGGAACTGAGAACTGCTGACTAGCTCCCGGACGACCACCTGTGACAGCTAACAGAGCTGACTGAATAGGACGGGCAGAGTACACTTGCTGATTGTGGCCCCTGGAGTATGAACCACTGAAACTTCCATCGTTCCGGGACTTCTTGGCTAACACTTTAGCCTGCCCAACCTGCATGACCCCTTCTAACTTCTTGACATAGTCTGTGACCTCATTGAAGCTCTTCCCTACTGAAGTCATGTACACAGACAACACTTGCAATTCAGTATTCAAACCTTTCACAAACAACCAAATCCTCTCCTCTTCGGTACCCAATAATTGCATAGAAAAATAAGACAAGGCATGAAACTTGGCCTTGTAAGTGGAGACCGACATGCTACCCTATTCCAGAGCCAGGAACTCATCCTTTTTGTGATCCCTTAAGGTACGGGGCACATACTTCTCCAAGAAGAGAGCATGAAACTTCGTCCAAGTCAGCGGAGGCAAAGTCGATGGCCGACATTCCACGTGAGACCTCCATCATTGCTTAGCATCCCCCTGCAGCTGAAAACTGATGAACTCAACCCCATATTTTTGCACAATACCCAGCTTGTGGAGCCTCTCATAACAGTCCAATATGAACTCATACGCATCTTCCTTCTCAGTGCCCTGAAACGTAGGAGTTTTCAGCTTAAGGAACTTAGTCAGCATCTCGTGCTCATTCTCTATCATAACCAGACCTAGCATTGGCCTGAAGAGGTCGTCTGTGCCCGACGTCGCATCCATCTTAGGAGTTATAGTAACCGCTGGTTGGGTGACCAGATCCTGATCTGCAATACTCATGGGGGTGGCTCCCGTACCAACTAATCCACTCAGAAAGCTCCACACCTGTTGAAATGCTTCGGGCGTGATAGAGGGAAGGCCTGCACCTCCAGTTGGTGCCGCATCGGCCTGTTCTGCGCCCTCCTCAGCAACAACTTCAACTTTCTCTTAAACCTTCTTGAGGTGAGGGAGGGGTGGCCTCTCGTGCACCTGCAGCTGCTTGAGCTCCACCTCTGGCGAGTTCTGCTCTACCCCTGCCCCTATCCCTTTCTCTACCTCTGACAGGTGGGCCCATTACTGGGACCACTGGTCCCGCTCCATTATTCCTCATATTAACCATCTGCAAATAGAAGAGTAAAAGAGTTAGATACCAATTTGTATCACCAGATACCAATTAGAATCAAGTTATGGCACGAAGGAAGAAAGAAGAGATAGTTTTTCTAAAGTTCTATAGCCTCTCGAAGAAAATTACAGAAGTCTCCGTACCATTTTGCATGACTCTACTAGACTCATTTTGGTACGACAAGATCAATGAACCTAGGGCTATGGTACCATCTTTGTCACGACCCAAACCACCGTGGGTGGCACTCACCCAAACCCCCGGATGAGCGAACCAATATTAATCCAACACTTAGTATAATCTAGCATCTTAAAACCAATTTGCATAAATAAACTAACATTCAAATCTATTCAAAACTAAAAAACAACCTGCGAAAATCCTCCCTAGAACCTGAAAGTCACCGTACCAAAATATCTACTAAGTCTAGAGTACGGGGATGCAACCCCAAAAATAAAATAGAGTTTAAGCCTGACACAAGTGGGCTACAACTAAAGGAAGAAAACAAGGTAGCTTGACCGAAGCAGCTCACCCTTGAGATCTGGAATTGCTGGGACTACTAGTGAGGTCGTACGTCAGCCGCTGGAAGATTGCATGTACTCACAAAAGAAAAGCAAGTGCAGAGTCAGTACACAACCATCGTGTACTGGTAGGATCATCGACCAGCTCCAATAAACAAGATATGCACAATAAACTAAAGCTGAGTAAAGCAAAGTAAACATATAACGGGTCAACAATATAACTAGACGACATGTCTCTTCCTTAACCTATCAATCATATATAATCAGTTAACAATCAAGGATAATTCAGCGACCATAACTACATGCCTTATCCATACAACCCGGACCCTTCAAGGATCCCTGGGATACCAACTATGTTTCAACATGCAATCCCGGCCTATACTAAGACCAACTTCACATTTAAATATAATCATCCGGCCTCTCATGGACCATATACAGAAATCACATTCAAGAATACAACCCGGTCCACTCATGGAACCATCGAAAGAATACAAATAATTCAAGTAAATCAAAACCCATACCAGGCGTGGTACTTGAGCCAACCATTATAAATTTTCGTACCAAGCGTGGTACCTGAGCCAACCGAATAGTATCTCGTACCAGGCGTGATACCCAAACCAACCAATATGTAACCTGTACCAGACATGGTACCCGAGCCAACCGAATGTCACACCAAATCTAATCAATCAACAACCATGAACAAAAGCATACTTGTAAACCAACAAGCAACAAAACAAGTTCATTTCACAAGACTGATAACCGAATAAGTAGATATTCATAACCTCATTCCCTAAGCATGCAACTCATACAATACTAAGCTATAGTACATGAACACATATTGCATATTGCAATATCAATAACCATCACCTACCTCAAATTTCTCAAAAGCTCTATTAAAATGGAGCCTTCCCGTTTTCCAAAGCTCTTGCTTGTTCTTGGTCTAAAAACAAATATACAATAACTACAATCAATTAACTGGCCTCAAAATACTCGAATTATACAAAATCTCAATCCCCAGGCCAAACTATGACCATTCCACCCATTCTCGGGCTTTTCCACCATCAATTCACCTAATGCTACCAAATTTATGGATAAATTTAGAGAATTATGGCTAAATGATCATAACCCATCAACAATAATCAAAACCCAAGAGCTTCTACACCCTAGAATCTCCTTTTCCCCAGATTCTACCATTCTTAGGTCATTCCAAACCTTCTCCCGAGTCCACAACTATCAATTCTACTTTGTAGGAATTATAGTACTAAGTTAGGGGGGTAGAATCCTTACCTTTGGGATGAAAAACGATGAAAAATAGAGTAAATTTGCCTAAAATCGCCCTGCGCTTCTCCAAAACGCAGTTGAGGAAAAACTGAATATTTTGGGAAAGTTTCTGCATTAAATCCCAACTCGGTCTGCTATAGCGGTTCGTACACCGCTATAGCGAAATCGGCCGATGTAGCCGTGCTGACCGAAGCTGACTCCAGCTATAGCGGATATATTTCTGTTATAGCGGTCACCTCTATGGCGCGGTGGCAGTGCTTGTCACGGGCAAAAACTCGGAAAATTTCAAAAAAGTACCCATTTTACAACACACTTTAAATTTCTAACGTTTCGATATAATCTCTTCACGTCAACCTCGATATCGGGAGTTCTACTTACCCGAATTCACTTCCTAAAAGTCCCCCGGACTCCTCTATGTCTTAGCTAACGGAAAAACTAGCTCACAACAAGACCCATTACCCAATCGTCACTCGGATTTCCCTAGACCATACCTTGCTCAGAATTCATTTGAGACTAGCCTAGCCCAAAATTTTCAACTCCCAAACCTGAAAGTTTTCCAACTCAAAACTTGACACGAAGAGTTTACCCGTAACAACGAACTCGATCATTACAGATGGATACCTATAAAACTTTGAAGGGTGATGTTATTGTAAAGCAGGTATGAGAAATGACTTTTCTGATGTTATTGTAAAATTTGGATTTGATTGAAAATCTCACACTCTGTAGGTCACGATTTTTACTCCCTTGAGTAAGGAGATTTTCCACGGTAAAGTTCAAATTATTTACTTTATAGTTATTCTTGTTGATTTAGGAACCTAATTCATGTATCGAGTAGTTGATACTAGTTTACTTTCAGAAAAGAGTTCGATGAAGCTTGTCATGCTACAAAGAATAAGCTAATATTAATTATTTGTACTGCAAGTGTTAGTTTGTCTCATTAGATCTAAAGTAACTATTTTTGTCTCTAAATCAGTTTCGTAACTTCAAATCCCAATTATTTGTACTGCAACTGTTAAGATACCTTTTTCAGCTTGTGAAAGATATATATTATGTATTCCTAGAAATAATTTTCAGTAATCATCAAACCAAAATCGATCATAAACGAATCAATCATAATGCACCAAAATGATTTTAGAGAAATTGTCTATTTGGATCAGATTTCATCAGGCAAGTACCAGTGGAGAAGGCATAACAGAACCCTTTTTTAGAAAGATTCAACATTTTCAACTTCTACATAAAGCTTTATTTCAAGAAAACAAATGATAAACAAGAATAAATTGGAATAAGTACACAACAAAAAAAATGAATAAATATCTTAAAAGATCACTCAACTATGTGAAATCATTGCAAAATTACTGAATTTAATTTTATATCAATAAAATCACTCAACTTCTAGTTTTGTATCAATAAAGTCACTCAACTTGTGACTTTTCTCTTACAAACTCACTCTACAGGATTTATCATAAAAAAGTTCTAATTTGACAAAGTAAATTAATTTTTATGTCATATAAATATGAACCTCATAAATAATAAATATTACAAACCCAATATCAAAGACTCGATCCACTCCCAAGTTTAACGGATCAAAATATCAAATTAAATTCTCATAATAATAAATATTCTAATAAATCAATTATGCAACAGATTTTAGACAAATATTTCAACAAAATTATCAAAAAAAAATTGCTACTGCTTGAATATGTTATAATAAATTAAATTGTGCATCATATATTGCTCAAGAATAGAGCTTGTATTTTCTGTTTGAAAACAATAATTTAATTACCACTTCAATAAAATAATACTTCATATTAATATTTGATGACATATTCTAATTTCAAATGAATAAGACATAATATTTTTTCTATATCATTTTTTATACTTCATAACTTAAACATTAGATTAATAAAATAACGGAAAAAGGCCTAAAATGTCATTTAACTATTCGAAAAGGGCCTAAATTGCCCTTCGTCCACCAATTGAACCCCAAATGTCCTCTACATCCACCTATTGATTTCACTTTTGCCCTTTTTTTAACGGACTCAGCTTTGCCACATTCATTAATGACGTGACCAAGTCCTATTGGCCACTTTATAATTTAATTAAATTAATTAACCCGCTCCCTTTTAACCCAAATCCAGACCCCGCTCCACCTAAATGATCTGCTCCGCTCCGCTCTAACTTAATAACCCGCCTCCTTTTAACAAAATAAAATCATTTAACCCTACACCTCTTTCATTCTTCACGCGTTCAAACTTGTCGATTCTATTCGTAAATCCCTTTCAAACTTGTCGACTCCATTCGTAAATCCCTTCTCCCTCTAGATTTTGATTGCTGGAGTAAAATTTCTTGAAGATTTTAGACTGCAGGAGTAATATTACTCCCATTCAAGTAAGAATTTCTTTTTTTTTTCTATTTTCAATTAGGGTTTTCAGTTAGGATTTTTATTTTGTCATCTAATATAGTCGCGATTTTATGAATATTGGCATTCTATGTTGTTTCATGTGTTATATGTTTGTATAGTCACTTTTTTTTAGTTTCATGAGTTTTATGCTTTCATTCACTTATCTCGATTTAGGGTTTTTTAATAATGTTATCTCAAGTTAAAGACTTTTATTTTTTTTCAGTATTCATTCATGTTTTTTTTCTTTATTCCATGATTTTATGGGTCGCTGTTAGGTATATTGTAGTTATATATATTTATGGTTGTTAGGTATTACATATTTCTATGTAAAAATAGATTCTTTTTTAATTATTTTTTGGTGTTGTATTCTCTACGTAATCTGATGGAGATATAATATGTGGTCCCTATTCTTGTATCCTTTACCATTGTCTTCACATAAAACATTGGTAGATTTCCTATTTTCTGTTTTCTTTATTGCTTTCTAACATGTCACTTTCTCTTCCTTGTATGTCTTCCATGTGACCCTTTTTATAGAATGATTGAAAAGGTTGATATGGTCTTTAACTATGGGGGAAAGTGGGTCCTGACTCCTCAGCTTACCTACTTAAAAAAATTAACTCATATGTGAAAAGGGTATGATCCAAATTTACTCTCATATATAGATATATGTTCAGAGTACACTGAACAGTTATGTTTTAGTAAGGTGAAGCAGTTGTTATACACAGGGCCCTATGGTGGATATTATCTAGTTGAGGGTGATGCAGGGATTAGAACTCTGTAAACTGAATTATCTAATCAGTCTAGTTTTCTTAAACTTGAATTGTTTGTTGTTGAGGAGGGTGAAGATATAATCCCAGCTCCTGACATAAGTCAACATAATAGACTTTTCCTTGTGACAATAGATGCAGTAATTGATGGTGACTCAAGTGAAGAAGAGGGGGATGAAAATGAACCTGTAGATAGTGATTATGATAGTGCTGAGTTGGAATTCCTTGAGAGGAAAAAGAAAAGAGAAGTAAATGAGAAAATAGACAACTTTATAGAGTTGAAAAAGAGTATGAACTTTAAGGATCTTGATGAAGCTAAAAGAATTGTGAGCTATTACTCAATTGCTAAAAAGAGGGGCCTTAAAGTTGTTAAGAATGACCCTACTAGAGTTAAATATAAATGTGATATTGGTTGTCCTTTTATGTGTCTAATATCAGAAGTTAAGGTTGGATCAGACGGTAAGTATGACCAAGGATTTGAAATCAAGACCTTGAAAAATGAATATAACTGTCAGCCTTAAGAATAGAAGAGCTACTCAATAATCCTTAGCACACTACTTCAAGAACAAAGTCCAAAATAACCCTAAATACAAGATGAAAGACATGAGTCAGGATGTGAATGATCACTTTTCACTTAATGTCAGTTATTCAAAGATGAAAAGGGTTAAGAAGCTTATCTTAGAGAAATTGGAAGGTAGTTTTATTGATGATTTTAACAAGTTGGAGGGTTATACTCAAGAAAAAGGGATAGCAACCCTGATTCTAATATGGTGATAAACATATCTAAAGATGCTTTGAAACAAGGAAAAAGAAGATTTCTAATAATGTATGTATGCTTGCAAGCTTTGAAAAATGGTTGGAGAGATAGTTTGAGACCATTTATAGGGCTGGATGGGACATTTTTAAAAGAAAAGTTTAAGAGAATTTTATTGGTTGCTCTTGGACAAGATTTAGTGAAGCATTTCTATCCACTTGCTTGGGCAGTAGTGAAAAGAAAAACAGCCAGATCATGAAAGTGGTTCATTGAGTTGTTGAGAAATTTATTAGGGCTAAAAGATGGTGCACAGTTGCCAATTATGTCTGATATGCAAAAGATAATTATTTGTCACATTTCTTTCTAGTTTTCCTTATGTATACACTTGAACCACTTTAACTTGTTGTCTTATTTATTGTTTCAGGGATTGATTGATGTTGTTAATCATTTGCTTTCAAAAGCACACCACAGATGGTGTGTAAGGCACATAAAAGCAAATTGAGCCAAGACTTGGAGAAGTCTTGAGATGAAGAAGCTATTATGGTGATCTGCTTGGAGTACATATGAAGAAGAATTTGAAGATAAATTAAAAATTATGGGTTTTGTTTCTAACCAAGTTGTCAAAGATATATTATGGTACCCTCCAGAACACTGGTGCAGGACCTATTTTGACACAGTCTGCAAGAACTTTACATATGAAAATAATTTTACTGAGTCATTTAACAAATGAATTCTGAAAGCAAGGTCAAAATCAAGATGTTGGAAGATATCAGAATCAAGGTATTGCCTTTAATATTTCAAAACTGTCCATATTAATATATTTCACTTTATATTTCAGAACTGTTCATATTAAAATTCTTTGTACATGTTTTGTATAAGTTATGAATAGGTTGAAAGATCTTGAAGAAGAGGGTACAAAGTGGACACAAAATTTCAGTCCATATGCCATGGACTTGTATAATAATTTCAAAATCATTGCACATGATTGTCATGTTGAATCTAATGGAGACCTAGGGTATGAGGTGGTTGAGGGTGCTTCTTAGGAAGAGATTCACATGTAGAACATTTTTTTTGACAAGAATACTATGTCCTCATGCCATTAAGGCTTTAGAGCATGACAAAAAGAATAATTGGATGAGATACATTGGTGATACTCAAAAGAGGCTTACATGTTGGTGTACCAACATAAAACTCAACCAGTTAAGGGTGAGAGATTTTGAAAAGTTGATCCCTCACATGCTATGACGCCACCAGTAATACTTAAAATGGTTGGTAGACCAAAAGTTAAGAGAGTAAGGGAAAAGGATGAGGCTAGAAAGAGGAAGGGACTGTGGTCAAAAAGTATAAAGGGGTTGAAAATGACTTGTGACCACTGCAATGCAATAGGTCACAATATAAGAAGATGTCCTCTGGTAAATTCATTATTTCTTAGTTAGTTATTATTTATATTGTTGTTTATTTTACTTTCTAATCAATTTTTCAAATTTTGTAGCTTCAAAGAAGAGCACAAGTTCCCCAAGATGTGCCAGTGTCAGCACCCCAACCTAGTGAAGAATCTGTCTTTATGTCAATTCCTGAGTTTGTTGCATCTTCTAGTCAACAGATAAGCCAATCAATTGATGAAGTTGTTGGTCCTTCAAACAAGAAGAGAAAAGCAAAGGACAAAGCTACTACTTCACAAAGGTCTGTCAAAAATAGTGCTACTACTTCACTGAGAAAAGCAAAGGACAAAACTATTGCACCTTTAAGAGCACTTGTTGATGAAGATGAAACTGAAGATGAGCATGAAAGTGAGGAGGAACAACCCTTGATTAAGCCTAAGTCTATTTCTGAAGATAATACTAGGCTTCAAATGAAGAAGTTGCAGCAACAACCAACTGGTACAAGGAAGATTAACATCAAGGGTGATGAGAGTGGTATTAGTAAATCTACTAATCTACCATACTCATCAAGGAAGCTCACTTGGAAAGGAAAATCTTGTGTGACCTCAAGTCAATTGACAATAGAAAAAGAGAAAAAGATTGGCAAACTGAAGGCAAAAGAGGGCAAACATTAGGGACTGAAGTTAATTGTTTTAAGTATTTCTTTGTTATGTAATGGCACAGTGAAGTTATTTGTTTTGTCTTTTTTATTGTGAATCAGTCTTGAACTTGATTTATTGATTCACTTTAACAGATTTGGATGACTTATTGAATTAGTCTTGAACTTGACTTTGTGACTGGTCATGTATGTCAATGGCATTATTATCTTGTGATTGTAAGACAATTGATGTTTTATGGATTGAAACATATATGATAATACCATTATTTATATTACTTGTGTCTTGTAGGATTGAAAGTGATTGAAACATACATGTCATGGGCATCTTTTGTTTCTCAGTACTTAATGGTCAACTTTTGAATTGAAATATTATTTGAATTTGGTTACTTCTATTTGAGTAGAAAAATTGTAAAGCATTACTTAGTAGAAACTTTACAACAAGATTGAGTAGATTGATTAAGCCAACATCATTCTACAACAAGATACCAAAAAAAAAAGACAAGAGAAATCTGCAGATCTTTTACTATGCATTACATCATAATTTTCATTACTAGGCAAAATAACAATTCTGTATATTTTTTCATTACAACCAACCTGCAAATTTCAAAACTCAACCTTCAAATTTGCAGATTTCTTTCCTTTGACAACAACATCAAGTTACAATGCTAACTTAATCAACTAATAATACTAATCAACTAAACTCCAAGACTACATCATCTTGGCAGCTACAAATCTAACAATAATAGTCCAAGAAACTACAAGCAAGGTTATCAATTGATGCACTTTCAACTCTAACTTTGAAACTTTATCATTCATGGTATCCACTTTCTTCAAATTTGCACTTCTGTTACCATTCTTCAACTCCAAGTTTGGCACTTTTTCCTCAGATGAAGTAGAACTTTTCTCCCAATCTGAACTTTCATTAGTAACAGTCATATCCTCCACAGTCTTCTTCAAATGATCTCTTTCCTTTCGAATTGAATCCAATTCAACTTTTTGATTATGAATCATTATTGACATGAGGTGGAAGTTTTTCATCAAACCAATCCCAATAACCACAAGAGTTTAACCCAGAACGACGACATTTGTAGAATCGACGACCACCATTTTCAAAGGTCATAGCAGTAAGATATCTTGCAATCAATCCACACTTACATGTGCGGGGCTGAAATTGTTGAGGAGAAGAAATAGAAGAAGATGTCGACATTATTAAGAAAGACTAATCGATTTTTGACAGAAAATTTTCGATGGAAAAGAAAGGATTTACGAATGGAGAAGAAAGAGGGTTTTACGAATGGAGAAGAACGGGAGAAAATTGAGGGTTTTATTTTGTTAAAGGGGGGGAGGGGGAGGGGTTATTAAGTTGGAGTGAAGCGGAGCGGATCATTTAGATGGAGCGGGGTCTGGGTTTGGGTTAAAAGGGGGCGGGTTAATTAGTTTAATTAAATTATAAAGTGGCCAATAGAAATTGATCACGTCATTAATGAATGTGGCAAAGCTGAGTCCGTTAAAAAAAGGGCAAAGTGAAACCAATAAGTGGATGTGGAGGGTATTTGGGGTCCAATAGGTGGATAAAGGGCATTTTATGCCCTTTTCCGATAAAATAATGTCAATATTCAACATATGTTAGTTTCAAATGACATGCGTAGAGAAAAGGGACCAATGAGAAGAACACGTAAAGAATGGCTGAGGGTGGACTGTCTAATTGATACTAAAGGTATGTTACATGATGAGAAGTTGAGCCATTGCCAGTACGAGGTTAAAAGCTTGACAACAAGTACAGAGACACCACATCTTTAAGAATCCAACCCAAAGTTGTTAACAGTTGACTTCAATTCCAAATCGCAATAGAGCTCATTGATGTTTCACTTTTATTCCAAACAAACTTGGTTTGATATTTATGTAACTTCTTTTTGGTAGAAATACACAGAGAGATGCAACTTAGGTGTAGAATGCACTTCTAAATAAATTCTGTCTGTTCAAGCAAACCATTTGTGCAACCAAATGAAGGCCCTTTTAAAGATTCTTTTGAAATCTGCTCCAAAATTAAAACTTCAGAAAAAACACAGTGCATATAGAATGAAATTTTCTGACTTCTCGGGTATAAAAAAAAATTCTTAAGGCATGTTGAAGAATTTCGCATTCTAAAATTTGACAAAATTGCCTCAACTCTATGGTGCAACTGACAAATCAATGGCCAAGGGAAAAAGAAGCTCAGCCCCAAAACCTACTAATGAAACCTTTCTTATCTTTCTTCATACGAGCGTCCAGTGATGGGAACTCAATAAGGTTATAAGCCAGGTCCAATACGATGGGATTACGAGGAACTGGTTGGAAGGCAGGTGGAAAAGTTTCAATTCGCGGAACAACCTTCATGTTGGCTTCACCAACAGCTGATTCGTACGTATCCATTTTTTCCATGAGGAGTTTCTCCATCTGAAAGAAGTATAAACATGGATTACACACGTCGAGTGATCAGAAGAACACAAACGGAAATGGAAGCAGAAACTAGACAAACTAGAAAAGGAAGAATGCAAAATATAATGCCTAAAAGTAACTCCGAACAAACAAGGAAATGATAAAAGGACCCAGTTCTTGGAAGACAAAACAGTTAGGCAATCAACTGTCATGGAATTAATGAAAGAGAAGTAGCATGAAACTTTAAATTTCTACCACACATCAAATATCAAAAAATTTATCAAGGCAGAATTATTTGTCATACTTGGTGCTTTAAACATTCAGGTTACCCTAATGTGTACCAAACTAAAACTAGAAGAGAATGGCAAAGGTTGTGCTCGCTTATATAGAACTACCAAGAAAATACGTCCAACAGTTGGGAGCATCTATGGGGGGTGAGGGATAGGGGGGGAAATTTGTGTCAAACACATTGCTGAAGTGCTCAGCGAGAATTATCAATGAAGAAACATCATTCTTACTTGCTCATGTTTGACTTTTTTGGGGGACACAAACAGATACTGCATTTTGTGTGCATGATTCCTCAAATTGATAGGCATACTGTGAAATGAAGTTGTAAATTCCGTTGCTTTTCAAGTGTTTGTGTAGGAAAAGGTTTCACCTCAATGAAATCATAATGCAGTTTAGGGAATTTCTTCTGACGGATTAAACTATTAATGCTTCTGCTAAGATAAGCGAGAGGCTCACCTAATGTTAACTAGATTTTGAATTACCAAGAATTCAAACCTCTCAGTTCAAACTTTTTTTTTCAACTCTCACGATTCACATACTTCAGCAGTCAATAATTATTCTTCAGAAGAAATCCAAACTTTCTTTCTTCAATGTCATCAAACCCAATCAGAAAAGGTCATAGAAGAAGTTGGTTGGAAGTAGTTCAACACCATAGAAAAACTCCATGGTTATCTTTCCTAGCTTCATATAGTAATCTAAGAATATGTGGTTCCATATGCACCAAGAACATCAAAGAAAAGGTGAATACTACAACAAATTAACTAATGGGAATGACTGCAAAAGTACTTAACAAACATATGGAAGGCCAAATCATACCTTCTTATCAGTTCCATTCAATGAGATATCAGATATCTTTTTCGAGAGATTTTCTGGAGCCTTTTCCTCCTCCATAATTCCTTTGGCATGCTCAGCACAGCTATTAGATCTGCTCTCGTTATACAGTGTTCTCAGTTCCTTGATCATGACCTGATACAGATGGAGAGAAAACAATGACAAAAGGAGAAACGGAAAAGAAGAATCATTCACACTCATTTTTTTTTTGAAACTGGTATTCACACTCATTACTGATTGAAGAGACATAAGTAGAAAATATAAGAAAGCTATAATTATGCATCAGAATTTGATACTTATATATAAAGGAGAGATGGCAGCTGAAGGTCAACATGGCTGCTTAAAGTCCTAAAATCCATTTTTATGGCATTGTGGTCATTCTGTCTTACTTTTGTGCATTGTATACTTGTAATATAGGCTTCAGTGCTTTGTTGTGCGCTTAAATGACGAAAACACCAGGAATCTTTTACTTAAATGACAAGCGTGTCCTACCTTTTACATCATGGGCCCAGGAAGGTTTTTTTACGTAAATGTGTCAAAATAGAGCAATGTTATTGACCAAAGGAGAATTTTGGTCCTTTTTTTTCTCTCCTTCTCTCTCCTCTTTCTGTCCTTTCTCCTCCTTCCTTCTCTCCCTTCCCCTCCGTTCCGCTGTCGGAACCCTAAATCAACAAACACCCTCAGTCAGCGGCCATAACCGGCGACAACCTCTCTGGCCGCGACCACCCAGGTAACACCCACCGCTTCACCTCTACCTTCTCTCTCCTCCTCATATTCTTAAACATAATATTCTTCGAGTTCCTTTCGGTCTAATCTTGTGTCAAAAGCAAAGCATGAAAAGGTTACAAAACTCACTATGGGATCCCATAACGCATAGCTAAGTACCAGGGCCCACACAACATTGACAAAGGATCGATGCCACCTGTGATCTCCACCGACAAAAAGTGCATGCAAAAGGTACGACAAAGCATCTTGAGCCATCAAAAAACCCACCAGAAAATTTGCTCCCCCCGGGAATCAATAGCACCAAATTTATATATAAGTACCAAGCAATCAGAGAGGACATTGAGAATCGAGGTCTCTGAACAACAAAAGCGGAAACTCCGGGCAATTTGTTCAGCTAAGGCAGATCTTTGGAAATTGGTTCGAAGCAAGGTCAAGCCATTAGAACATCAAGGCCACAAACCAACCACCATTTTTAATGACACAAATTTTTCTTTGTTCACCACAGGAACAAAAGAAAATGTAGGACTGCAGGTCGTGAAGATGAAACATCACAGAGGGAAGTTCTCTAAAGCCTTCACTTGTTTTGCTATTACCACCATATATACAAATCGCCACATGCTATTCGCATTTCGCCTCAGTCCGAGACAATTCGGCAATACATCCCAATCTCAATTAGGACGACACATCCTAGTTCAAGAAGTTTCGGGCAATACGCCCCAATCTCACCCTCTCACTAGGGCAATACACTTTTATTACTCGATCCTGAGCAATACGCACCAGTTTTACATTCATGCGCAATATGCACCATATCCACATTCATGCACCATTTTACTTTCATGGGAAATACGCATCATATCCATATTCCTGGGCAATACACACCATGTTTACATTCATGGGCAATACGCACCATATCAATATTTGCATTCATGGGCAATGATGATAGGCTTAAACACGGGTTTTTAGCTACATTTCTTCTTTTTATTTGCTACACTTCCATTGTATTTGAGCTAATATGTTCTTATTTCATACTCATTACGTGTGTTTTGTTTTGTAGGATGTGTTCCCCAGCTAAAAGGCATTTTTGGAGCTTAAATGGAAGTACTGGTACTTCAAAGTCTTGACTAGCAGTCCAAGGAATTTAACGGGGTTCGAGGATCGAATGAACGGACGAAAATGGAGTTTTGAAACGGTGAAATCACAAAGAACGGAGAATGCAGAAGAAAAAGGGTACACTACTCCAATCCAAAACAAAAGTTGGGATTAAGAGTCGGTTGTAATGTCTTCTAGCTTTCTCTATGTTTTTGTGAACTTATCTTTATGGAGTAATTTCTAAATAGAGCAAAGACGAAATGATGTAGGATGGTTGATTTTGGGCTATGCTTTTGTTAGAGTGCATAGAACCGTGATTTGATTTTCATATTGGAATTGCGACGTTAGTTATTTTTGCAATCGAAAAAGATAAGTGCCTTGATAAATATCTTTGTATCTCAGGATTCGATTCTTGATTGATAGTTGCACTAAGTAATCGAAAGAGCTTAAGAATTGTCATAAATAATCGAAGTTAAAGCATTCGCAAGAACCTTTCCTTGATCTATTCTTCCGGTCCTCTATTGCACGTGTTTACCCTAATTTTTATTACTTTGTCTGTCCGAAGTCAAATTTATTCGAAAGAAGAGTTTTACTTATCAATAGAAGAAACTGTAATCAATTTATGTATTCGCAAGAAGCTTGAACACTTATTCGTAAGCATTAACGAGAGTATAACCATAAGATTGCAACCTCATCATCATATTGTTAGTCGCCCTAATCTCTTAATTGATAATCAAAGTTCAATACCTCTTTCAAGTTATTGTTCGGATAACAGATACTCCCTCTGTCCCAGTTTATGACTCATTTTCCTTTTAGTCAGTCCCAAAAAGAATGACACATTTCTATATTTAGTAATAATTTAACTTTAAAATGTTTATTTTACCCTTAATGAAATGATTTACAACCACACAAACATCTATGACTTATTTTAGACCACAAATTTCAAATGTCTTTCTTTCTTTCTTAAACTCCGTGTCAAGTTAGTTTGACACATATAAATTGGGACGGAGGGAGTACTAAAGTACATTACTTCTACCAATTCATGGTTTAAACCACACAACATTAAAGATTTGATTCCCTGAAATCTGAATAATACTGAACAAGATTGAGTTGAATTATTACTAAAACCAATCCCAGTGGAGACAATACTTTACTATACTATCTTTGACTAGCAAAGCGCTTAGAACTATTGTGTGTTTTGCACTTGTCAAGCTCATGTGCAGGCAGCAGCATCGTCTAGGGGCCATTGTCAGAAGCGGAGGTAAATGCTGTCGGAAGTTTCAACAGAAAAAATTACCAAGGGGAACAATTTCAATTTTACGGGACAGAGGTATCCTAGTTTTTCAGTGAAGTTCACCTAATGGTAGTGCGAATTCATGGAAACAACAACAATCCACTCATGGGTTCAAAAATCAGCAGTATCACCCCCAACAACCAAATCAATCATATCTCGAGCAGCTTATGCAGGCTTTCATCACCAGGGTTGACGAGAAACTTACCAATCAGTATGCAGTTATACGAAACTTGGAGAAGCAAGTATGGCAGATTGCTGCCACACTATCTGAGAAGGCTCAAGGAACTACTACAGGTGGTACTGAAAAAAATTGCAAAGGAAACGGTAAATGCAATATCATTGAGGAGTGGAAAGTTGTTGACTAATCAGGGTAAAAATTCCAAGTGTGGGGTGATACTGGTTGTTGAACAAGAGAATGAAAAAGCAGTGGTTGTAGAAAAGGGCTCCAAAAAGAAGAAAGAACTGTGAAAAAGGTAGAATGGGAAGTCGAAGAGAGTTGATACATGTCTGCACTACCATTTCCTCAGTAGGCCAAAAGAGAGAACTTAGACAAGTGTTTGGCTGCTTCCTGGAGATATTAAAAGAGTTGTATGTGAATATCCTGTTCACTGAGGTGCTCACTCAGATGCTTGCATATGCAAAAAATTTGAAAGAGATCCTGTCTAGTAAAAGAAAGTTGGAGGACGTATCGGTTGTCAAGCTAAATGCTCATTGCAGTGCCATACTGCAAAATAAGATGCCTCAAAAGTGCAAGGATCCAAGAAGTTTCATTGTTCCCTGTTCTGTGGGAAGTGCGAATTTTGATAAGGCTTTATGTGGATTCAGGGGCTTCCATCAATCTCATGTCGTTATCTATTTTCAAGAAGCTGGAAAAAGAACTTGGGATACTGAAGTCTGTACCTGTCTCATTGCTGTTAGCTGATCAGACCACTATCATAGCATTCAGCAATACTGCTCAATCCATTTTTACGAAAGTGAGTTTGTATGTGGATAACCATATTTTACCCATATTTGTCCATATTTTTATGGGTTAAAAATAGGCTAAAGCTCATATTTATCAAACTGAAATATAAATAGGGCTGGGCATATTTCGGCTCAAACCGAAAAAATCGACCAAACCGAATTTTTTGAAATTTCGGTTTCGGTTTAAATTTTTAAAATTCGGTTTGGTTTTCGATTTTTTTTAAAAAAAATTTGGTTAACCGAAAAACCGAATTTATCCTATCATATTATGGATTGGCCTGTGGGTAATATTTATATACTCCCTATTACTCAGCCCACACCATCACTGGTCCATGCGTGACCCGGCCCAACCCAAATCCTTAAACCTAATACAATATACATTACACACTCATAACTTCACATCGCACATCAGCCTCCCTCTCTCACAATCCCAGCCCTAATCGCCGCATCCTCTCTCTCTCTCTCTCTCTGACAAATCTTACACTCCCTCTCTCATAAATCGGCAATCGCCGATTACAACCACAAGTCCACCTCCTCGTCAACGGCCGACCACCATCGTTGACCACTTCTAACGTTACAAAAGTGATTTGTTATAATTTTTATCTAGTTTTTTGAAGTTTAGACTGAAATTTAAGTCACCTGTTTGTTTGTGTTTGTTTATGTTGTTGTTTGGGTTGCTGCTATGCTACTGCCTACTGATGCCTTATCTTGATTAATATTAATGAGTTAGTGTTAATTTTTGTTTAAGCCATGTGATGTTTTTATTTCAGTTTTATAGGCCTAATACAAATGATACCTAAACCGAAAAACCGAACCGAAATTCCAAAAACCGAACCGAACCGAATTTATTTTGGTTCGGTTTCGGTTTGTATTTTTACCAAACCGAAAAATCGAACCGAAATTTCATAAACCGAACGGCGGACTGAATGCCCAGCCCTAAATAAATGATCCAACTCATTAAAATATGAGTTAAACAGACTGATTTTATAAATATGGACTGAAATTGCCGCTCTAAAGATATAAATTTGAACATTTTAGAGTAGAATTCTTTTGGAGCTGGGCCCGCGTCTAACACGGGCATCTTCGTGCTAATTTATCCTACAAGAAGCAGCTAGGAAGCTCTATCAATGAACATTTAGAGCTCATGCACAATCAATTTAATATAATAAAAGCAGGTAGTTTGACTGATTAAGTGCTTACCTGATCAGCAGCATTCACAGACTGCAGTTTCATAAGAGCTGCATCAGCTAAAGAACGAGCTCGAGAGTACAAGGCATAAGCTTCTGTCCTCTTTCCCGCCGAACTGTAGGATTTTGCTAAGTAGAAGCACCTGGAGGGAAATTGAAATGAAAGCTTTTAATATATTTCAAACAAGAAAATACTCATTCTAGGACAACGTTAAAGATACACGAAGCAGCAACCCAGAAAACCCAGTAAAAAGCTAAGATGACTAGCGCTTCATGGGAGAAGAGAGGGAGGAGGGGCAAGAGGACTTAATAACAAGACCTAATCACAGTGCAAAAGCAAATTTATTTTTCAGAACAGGCTTAAAATAAGAGGATCGGTAAGATTCCTAATATCTAACAAGAAGTTGAAATGAGTGCACCAAACTACAGGTTTACCACATCAAATTGAACAAAATTTTGCACATGAAGATATAAGTGTGAAATGAAACTCAGTCCATGTTGTGAAGTCACTGACAGGAGGCAAATAGATTTATGCAATGATGTCCTTCATCTAAGATTAAAACATTTTATTATAGTTTAAATAGATACTGGCACTGGAACCACATTTTCAAATTACTCCAAACAGGCAAAGTACAATCTTACATAGTATCACACTATCACTGACCCATAATTACATTGATCATTGCTTAAGCATTTTGTACATTGAAGTTGTACAACTTCTTTATCTGGGACACAAAAAGTTCCGGATCTCCTTTTCATAAATTCACCAATAATATTAGTTTTAGACGGCTACAAGAAATGCTAAATCCATATGAAGATAGTCTTTCACTCTCCCCTTCTCACCAGAAACATTATTTCAACTATCACATTAATGAACGAAACAATACAACAACATACCCAGTATAGTCCCACAAGTGGATAGGGAGGGTAGTGTGTACACAGACCTGACCCCTACCTTGGGAGGTAGAGAAACTGTTTCTGGTAGACCCTCGGCTCAAAGAAAACATTTCATTGAATGAAGTAATAAAAGTCAAACCTTTCTGCTCGGAAAACCATACTTTTCAGCTCGCACTCTTCAGCTAAGGCAACTTCTTCCATTTTTCTATCTCTGCCAGAACTAACTAGATCAGAAAGATCAGCAGTATTCTGCACCAGAGAAAGCAGTTAGCAGTGCAGTCCAATAGCCATATAAGTGAGCCTTGTCGGATTGCCAATTCTGATCTAAAATGCACTGATTAAGAATGTAATAAAAAATAACACTCGATAATGTTACCTGTAACAGTAGATCATACAGCCGAACAAGCTCCTCTGGCTTTGTGATCTTTTCATTTTTATCATCACGGACCTTGTTGAGCTTGCTTTTAGCTATTTTAACTAGCAATTGATTCCGCTCAATGGTTCTCTGCCCTAAAATTGCACCAATGGCTTTATCCAGTCCACTTAACTCATCCTTCACATTTTCCGAATTAGCAGCCGTAACCTAGAAGAAAAACCATGTGTAAGATGAACCAATTCAGGACTTTAATTTGATGTATGCAATATCAAGATCAACTTGAAATTTCCAAGAGTCAGCTACTTTCATGTAATATAAGTAGTAGTCACTCACCAAGTCATTCCGGATGCAGTTCCTGGCTTCGTGATATGCTGCAAATATTTTGTCATATAACACAAGTTTCTTCTCTGCTGGAAGAGTATCAGCAGCTGAGCCATGGATATCTTTCTCCAGTTCCTGGGCTGATGAATGGTACAGTGTGTAATATAAGCTTCAAATAAAGTTAAAACCAACATGATGTTTTAAAGGCAGATATGCAAATATGCAATTAGTTTACCAAAATCCAAAGTGGTTAAAAGTTACTCCCTCCATTTCAATTTATGTGTTAGCGTTTTACTAAGAACAAAGTTTAAGAAAGAATTTTTTTTAGATCTTGTGGTCTTATTCTTATACATGCCATGATATTTTTTGTGGGTAAAATGAGAAGTTTAAAGTCAAATTACTTCCCAGTATAGAAAGATGTCATTCTTTATGGAACAAACTAATAAGGAAAGAGTGTCACATAAAATGGAACAAATGGAGTATTTCACTAGAGATGCAAAAATTAGGAGAAATTTAAAACTAAATTACGAGCCTCTTAAGTTAAAGCCAGCGAAAATTCTCATTTCCCCACTCAAGTTTGCAAAAGCAACAATGTTGATGCAATTTTTTTAGGTATAATATATGCATCTGTATACGTCATTCTTTGTAAGATAACAGACCCATTGCATTGTATAACATAGCATTCCTAGTAGACAATTTCTTACAATTTTTGGTTTGCCTCATCTTGTTACATATTTTATACTCTGTTATATTTATCATCACTGTCGCTGGGACTAGTCATGCAAATCTGCAACTGTTAACATCCTTAACATTAGAAGGCAACTCACAAGGGTCATAGAGAGTGCTCCGCAGCCAACAAGAACTTCAAGTACAGACATCCAAAAGCTAAGTGGAAAATATCAAGGAATTCCCTAGAAATGCTTTGTTGCATAAAGAACACAACTACACAAGTATGCAGACCAAAATCTGGAACTAGGTTGAAAGAACAAAATTTGGTTCAAAATAGTGGACTGGAAGAATTCCAAACTCATAGACAAAAGAAATTCCTAATGTTAGAACCTCCAGTAAGATGGCTATTGATGCATTTTACAAAGTGCTACCTTTTGCATCGAAGTAATTACATACCCTTCAGAATGGACACCCGTGTCTTTGCATTTGAAATTGGAAATCTATTTCCAAGCCAATGGAATTCTGTCATAGATGCAGCCTGCTGAGATCTTGCCTCTGCCATGGCGGCCTATAAACAACGAAAAGAGAGTGATGGATCAATTAGAAGCAAAGAATCCTCAAAACTCATTTTTCAAAAAATTCTTGAGAAAGACAGCACCCAGAGTACAATGGAAGCATTATCTTACAAAAAAATAGTGCCTATAAACTGTACACACTTTTATTTTATCGGGTAAATCGTAGATACACTTAGAAATGACAGCTCACCTCCAACTTTGCTTTGAAAAGGTCCAGTGCAGGCCCTTCCATTTCATCGATGGAAACGAGTTCAGAAGTTTGTAAGTTAGACTCACCAATCTTGTGTAAGCAATATCTGATACTAGGTTCTAGTTCCTCAACCCGCTCACGGCACAATACTTGGTTCTCTAGATCTCCATATTTTCCAAGTTCCTCATACACAGCCCTATCCAAATTAGTCAGATTGTGAGCATTCAGGACCTTGTTGAAACAAAATCCAAATAAGAGAAGCGGATACGGCAAGCAGAATGAAGAGATTAATTTACAACATCCTCTATGAATATCATTTGAAAACAAACTAGACATGCTGTCCATTATACTGTCAGCAATAGATAAGTATACATCTCCATAAAGACTACGGCACCTGGCGCTTTTAAAACACTTTAGAGCAACGTCCCAATTCTGATCTTGTTCAAACAATAAACTCCCTTTCATGTATGCAGCATAAGCCTGCAGATTAGGAAACAAGATTGCTGAATCACACTATAAAATCACACTCTTGAAGAATTGTGTCAATAATTAAAATAGTCACTTTATGCATGAAACACCACGCCTACACAGAGCAATGAAAAAAATAATGACAATGCTAAAAGGATGTGATTAGAAAAGGAATGGAGTGATTGGGGTGTTCAGTAATTCAAATTAATTAACTATTGTCTATGCAAAATCTCCAACAACAAAAAATCCTATTTCGACAATTTGCAGATCTGCAAAGTTTGATTCTCTGTTTTTTTTTCACATGGTAAATAATTTCACTAATCATAGAAAAATCTCTCACATAAAAGCAGTACACTAAAAAGTAGAGAACTAACAACATGATATGATTCTTTACGTTTGATTCTCTGTTCTATCACCAACATATAAGGCAAGGTGAAAGGCACTACCAATTATAAAAAAAACAGATTTTATATTGTACTAAGTTCTCACTAAGCAAGCAAATTGATAAACCGGGTCAGGTAAATGATTAGCCACACAAAAGGGCAGATAGATTAGTGGAAATCGGCAGCTTCAAAACCGCTTTTTAGAACCGGATTGATAGAAAAGGAGCTACATTTTTTCACCTCCTGAGAGTGGAGCTGAATATCACATAACTGACCATAGCCAACATTATTTTTTTTTGATAACCGTGGTGTCCGGGCCAGCTTTCGCGCACCTCGACTAAATCCACGGGATAGCCAACATTAATGACTGTAGTCAAACAGATTCATTACTGTCCCATGTACACCACGATTGACTAACAACCTCTCAATGTCGCTACAAGTGGATCACGTTTTCTCTCGAGCATTTACACATATAACACCAGCTAATATATGTATATTTCTTTTCCTCAGAATTTCAACAGCAAGTTTGGCCCACTAATTGTCATCCAAATGAAGCTCTTTTCTTCGCTTTTATCCTTTCTATCAAAGTAAGTCACTTGGATTATCTTGTTTTAGCCTTCCAAGAGTATAAGCTACTACCAGGACAAGGATACTAACACTTAGGAACTTACTCAATTTATGAAGTCATTAGCAAGTACAAGACAACTCCACTATGTAAGCTTCAAAGCCAGTTCCATTAACAAATTAAAGATGATTGTGGTATGTTCGGTCAGTATAAAAGAAAGTAGTTCTTCAGAGTAATATTATTTGTTTGGGTCATAACCGCTTATAGGTGCAGCACGAGGTAAAACTAAAACCACAAGGAGAGAAACTGTCTCAAAAGATCTACAATTTTTAGGAATCACTGCCGACTTAACTAAGAATAAAACAGAATAGAAGCAAAAGATCCATTCGTTGATCAAGTAGAAGCAAAAAATCCATATAGGCAATAACAACAGGAGAGGTGAACCACACTAGGCAGGTCCCGTGCGGTGAGCTCGACCGAGAAAGCATGCAGGGGGTTTCGAACCTGATACCCCCCATTTGGGAGATCTCCTGCTCAACCAACTCGGCCACCCTTGCAAGTGAAATAAATCCAGTTTTAGCACTGATAAAAGCAAAGTTTGAAAGGTAAAAATAGAAATAAGTCACAGAAGCATCTGTTTTCTTTCAGTATAATTTTAAATCATAACATATTAACATGTGAATCAAGCTTATCCACCAAAATATGTAACACAGTAATTCTAAAGGACCCAATGGTTCCCTTCTTATTTTGGTAAAGAAGGACTCAATGGCTTTCCTTCCATCACTACCATTTTTATCCATTAGTGGCATGAGTTTCCTTTCCTTGACTTTATGTATTTCAGAAAGAACATCCTAATCAAAAGAAAAATGAACAAAGCAACTTCAAGTATAGCAAGGAAAAAGCATTTTGAGAAGATCAACAACTCAACACCTCCAGCAACACCTCAGGAGTCGGATGACCAAAGGTTTGGACTAATGACTAAAATCAAATGCTCTCATGAGCAAGCATAATTCCATGTATATGAGAATCATGACACAAGAAGCATACCTCCGCTTCTAAAGATGTTCTCGAATCTCCCTTGATGGAACATAATTCCTGGAAAAGACTAGCCCATTTAACCGCCTTTCTTAACCGACCAATGAGATAACTTCTTTGGCGTGCATTTGGTCCATCAGGCAATGTTTTCTTTTCCATAGCATGACTCCAAGCTCTCTCAGCTGTATAGAGAACCAAGTGAAGAAACCTACAATAAGCGTAAATCATTGACATTGTTACATTTTAATCAAGTTTGTACATTCAGGAGAAACAAAGAAAATGTGATTCATATTAGGCAATAGTAAAATTGTTCATAACTCAATAGACTCCAATTTTTTATCAAGATCAATAGACTCCAATCTACTCAGAAAAAATCGATCATCACTACAAAAAAAGGTATAACACTTCTCTCTTTATACTTCTTCAACGAACTAGATCTTTAACATGTCAGCTTTTTAGAAATTAACTCAAGAAAATGCACCCAAACACTCCAAAAAAGGCGTCATGATAGCTTAATCAACACAAAACAATGTCAGAAATTAGAACTTTAGACTTCCAAACATACAATTGTTGAATAAAATAACCCAGTACAACAGAAACTCTTCTACTCCCTCTCTTTTTTCCCTTCACTGACAAACCTTCACTAGGCAATGCCTGCGTGAATTTTCAACTAATCTCTCTTTTAGTAAGATTAGATATATATCATTGTAGTAATAAGTGTAGTCTAGAGGTCAATGAAGTGGGATGAAAATCATGTGAGACTAGGATTGGAGTTTCAATAGAGAAACACTAGGTGATTTCTTTTCAATTGCCTAAGGCCTGGTGGATAAAGTTACCAAGTAACTCTACTAGTGGGAGCTTGCAAGTACACGGTGGAAAATAGTTGAGTGACGCGCAAGCTGGCTCGAATATCACCGTAATCAAACAAAGAAAAGAATGAAATTCTGGACCGAACAAATTGTAGAGAATTCATATAATTGACCCTAATTAGTTTGAGAATTATGGGTAATAATTTTTGTTGTTGTAATAAGTAAATACAATCATCAAAACACATGTCTATTTGTTCTCGCATGCTAAGGGTCCCTTACTTAAAAGAATCTATAAAAAAAACGAAATTTTCAACCAATCCATCACTTAAATAGTATAAACCAAATTAACACTAGAAATACAAAACGTGAGAAACAAAATACAAATACACAGACCTGACTTCAGTGATGGTAGTTACTGAAATTGAACGCTTAGTGTACTTCAAACGTCCATGAGTGAAGTTGAGCGATTTATATAATCTCCTTAATCGAGCCGTACAGTACCTCCTGAAAATTCCAATTCTCTTAAACCTTTTACGCCAAAATCACTTCAAAACAAATCATACCTAACAATCACTTATTCATACCTGTAACGGGCGTAATCACCGAATCGCAATCCATGTTGCATTTGAGCAGATTTTAAAAGCTGTAACACTAGAAATATGTATCTAAAATTCAGTGATCTAGAAGATTCCACAATTGGAGAAAGGGGGGAGAGAGAGAGAGAGAGAGTACCAATGACGGAGAACTTAGGGTTACTGATCTGATCAGATGGAATACAACTTTGATCGTCGATTTCCATGGCGGAAGTTTCCTTCTGCTTTGCCATTGTCGAGTGCTTTTACCGGTGACCGTTTTCTGGTTCACGATTTTTATTTTTATTTTTGGTTAAAAAGATGGTTACTTTTAACTATTTAATCGTCATTGAAAATGGTCTCTGATTCTCGCCCGTGTGCACAAACGGGAACAAAGAAGACGACAGTAGAGAATGGCGTTGAATAAAAGTAGATAATAATGTGAGATTTACCCTCTTTTTGGACCAATATTAATAAATAATAATTTGTATTTGGTCAATTTTTAAAAAGAACTTCTAAAATGTTTTCTTTTTTTGATAAATAAATCATTATTATTACCAAAATATTTAAAACTTTTAACTTACAAATTTGCGCTAATAGGTTGTCTGTTCTAGAAAATAGACCATGCATATATTTATTAAGGTATGATATAATACAAAAAAATAAAGTAAAACACAACAAGCACACTCATCAAATCGATCATTTACCTTGATCATATATTGACACGTTTATGATGATAATAAAAAATACATATAACAATTATTGATATATATATATATATATATATATATATATATATATATATATATATATATATATATATATAGTATGATTAAATTTTTATCAAGCATTCCTTTTTTAATTAAAAATGGAACATCAATCACTAGTAGTCATTCTCTTTCTATTAGTTTAATTTTCTTATAATTTAGTTTAATTATGACCTAATTTTGCTATGTATTACTACTACTTTTGTTGGACAAGGTTTTTTAGAAAATATTTATCTTGGGGCATAAGTTTTAATTTATATGCAAGATATTTAGAGAACTTTTGACTTGGGCATAACTTATATCACTAAATTAATATCTTGTGTCATAATTTGTGCCGCTGACATAATTTTTACCTCTCACTTAGAGAATGTTTGGATGGACTCATAACTTTTGACTTATAAGCTAAAAGTAATACATTAGAAATCCGAACTTATGACTTTTGACTTTTTTTTGTCATTTGGATTAAAAATAAGTGGTTAAAAGTATTTTTTATATTTTACCCAAATACTACAAAAGTACTTAAATGTTATTTTAGCTTAAAAAGCACTTTAAATAAGTCAATTAAATATGCTCTTATGCCTTGGGGCATAACTTGTCCCTTGGGCATAATTTATTTTGCCTTGGACATAACTTGCGCTACTAAACTTATGTCATTGGCATAATTTGCATCATTGAACTTATCCATGGAGCATAACTTTAATTGGACTTATATGCCTTGTAAATTTTCTTTTGTCTTACGATTATTATTTTTTTATTTTATTGTTGTAAGGGGCATTTTCAACTATTCTTTTATACTTAAAGTTTTGAGGGTAAAAACTAAAGACTAGCACGAGGAATAACAATTAAAAAATAATTTTAAAATAGAGGTATTTGTGTGAATGACTCCAAAGGTTTTCCAACTTCACGCAGGCAACTACTTCCTCCTCAGTTGGTGGGCTTTATTTAGCTTAAGCGTTGAAGCCCAACATGATCATTGTGGATATTGGGCAAGGATTTTCATTGGGGAATGGACAAAATTGGTCTGTCGGCCAAAATAAATCCCATCAAAATAGCCAAAAAAATAAATTCTACTTTCTAGCCAATCAACCGTCATTGTTGACCGAAATTTATTGACTTTGGCGGCTGAGACCTTCTTTTTTTACATTTTTTTGGCGGCTGAGATCTTCTTTTTTTACATTTTTTTGGCGGCTGTTACTTTCTTCTTCTTTTTTGCTGCTTTGTTTTTCTTTTTAAAAAATAAAATAATTACTCTCTTATTATTAATTTTATAGTTCTACCAAAAAAATAATCACATAAAATTTTTTAGTTTTTTTAACAATCAAATATAAATTTATAATATTGTAATTAGTATTCTCTTTTTTATCAATCAAATACAAAAGGAATGTATTTTTATTTGTTATAAAAAAAATATTTTATACAAACAATAATACATACATATACATATATATATATATATATATATATATATATATATATATATATATATTCAACAATAATGATACATATATGTATTTTTTGCAATAATGATACAGTTTCTGTACATATCTTATACATATACATATTTTATACAATAATGATACAGTTTTTATACACATTTTGTATATATATATATATATTTTATACATTAATTATACAACTTCTATACACTTCATATACAACTTTTAGCTCCTTGTATCAAAAAGGGAAAAAAAACTGAATAAAGAAACTGAAATGGCCCAAATTCAGAAATGGCCATAAGATAGAATTAAAATGACCGAATAATACATAATTGTCCAATAAATCAAACTTGGACCATTTGTTTTAGAAATGTGAAAAACACTGGATTTGAACTTGCTTACTGCTTTGCTTGATTTCACATAAGAATATTTTGAATCTCTTAATTACATATGGAGTAGGAAAAGGAAAAATGGGGGAGGGATTACATGGTGGGAACTGAATCTTCACCGACAACGAAAATTCAGTTAGCCAATAAATTGAGCTATTAAAATTTTCAAACGTTTGAGTTAAATGTCCTATCTAAACCCAAAAAAAATTGTATGTAGTTACGCACGAAGATATTAACAAGTGACTCTAGCAGAAAATGATTTTATATATATATAAAATATTTATACTATAATATTTTCATCAAAACAAGAAGAGTATAGAAAAAATTGTCCAGAGGGTAAGACAACGAACCTAAAAAGGAATTTAACATATAGCATATGACCAATCTAAGCTTACAAGTTTTCGACCAAAAAGTGTTAATTGACCCCCTATTAAATAAAAATGTTTTCATCACTGATGCGTTTTCTAAACTGCGTTAGAATGACGATCCTTACTTCTCAATATAAGGTAGAACTATTATATAATTGAGTATTTACAGTAAAAGTCTTGTTGACCAGAATAACTCATTTGTCTGCATTTGAGCTATGGCCTACAAGCTGAATCATCAAATGAGAAATAATTTGTGTTTGAACAAATACCTTATTTTTTTTTAGAACAAGTTATATATTTGTTTGGTTGGCCAAAATAAGTATATTTGCCAGTCAATTATATAAGAAATATACACTGTTTTGTATAATACAGCAATATGCAAAAAAAAATTTATCTTGACTATTATTTTGATGAATAAATATATAATACGGAGAAGGATCAAATATACCCCTGTATTATTAAAAATGGTTTAAATATATTCCTCGTTAGACTTTGAGTTCAGATATACCATTTTTGTATACTTTGGGTCCAAATATATCCCCGTACTAGTAGAAATAGTTTAAATATACCACTCGTTATACTTTAAGAAATAGCTAAGCAAGATTATCATATATAAATGCAGGAGAAAAATTTCTATATCTGATAAACGAATCATGAGAGGTATATTTAAACTATTTTTAATAGTACAAGAGTATATTTGGACTCAAAGTATAACAGAAATGATATATTTGGACCCAAAGTATAACAAATGGTATATTTAAATCATTTTTAATAGTATAAGAATGTATTTAATCTTTCTTCATATATAATATTTATATTAAAAATACTTTTAATTTCGCAAAAATTTGACCAAACGAACTATAAATATCTTGCTTTTGGAAAAGTAGCAGCGAAACGTTTAGGATCAAATTTGGGGTTAATATAAGGTAACCGAATAAAAAACACTGGGGACCAATGACCAGTGATTTTCCCCCTTTTATGCATATGTTGACCAAGAAAAAGTTGAGGCAGTCATAAGGAAGAAAGTTATTTGCTTACTTCGCTATAAATGTTGGAAGTTGAAATTTAAAATTTGAAATTTAAAGCTGTAATTTTTGAAATTTAAAGTTGTGTTTGGATATACATTTTATTTAAAAAAAGTTTAAAATTTTATGAATGAAAGTGAAATTTCTCTTTGCAGTGGTAAAACATATTTAAAATTTAATGACCAAATAAATATTTGAAAACAAAATTTTATAATATGATCCAAAAAATCTAATTCCCCCTTTTATTGCTTTATTTTTTCTATTGAGCCAAACTAGGTAAGAAATCTAATTCCCCCTTTTATTGTTTTATTTTTTCTAGAAATGTATTCTTTCCATCCCAATTCCTAATTTACTTTGTTTAGGATGGTGAAACTAACTAAATTATCTCGATAAGTATTTTTGACAATTAAATATGACTATTACTAGGCAACCAAATGTTAGAATCTGTTGAAAATGGAACTTCACAAAGAAAATCTCAACAAAGCAGTAACAAAATATCTATTGATCAACTCTCACTGCCTTAACAGTGTAACTAACTGCCTAACAGACAAGTTAATCCCTTTGCTTCATCTAGTCACTTGTTACAAATCTAACCATTACTAATATAGCCTATTTACTATTTCCAATAGAATCAGGAAGATGTACAACAAATATTTCAAATTTTAGCTTGTAATTAAAGCTAAATAGATGATGTAGTGTGAAACTGAAATTAAGATTTATTCTCCTATTAGTGCTTGTTTTTCCAAGTTCAATGAGCACTAGTTTTATCATTTCTTGCAAAATTTAGCATGGATCCATAAATTTTGTGTCACAGCAAATTTATGAACACTTCAACTGTTTAATCAGTTACACCCTCCGGCTATTTTTATTTATTCAGTATTTATAGCCTGTTTGGCCAATCTTCTAAAATCAGCTTATTTTGAAAAGTACTTTTTTCATAAGCGCTTTTCAAAAAAGTACTTTTGGCGAAAAACAGTTGTGTTTGGCCAATAAATTTAAAAAACACTTTTGAGAAGCAATTAGTATTTGACCAAACTTTTTAAAAGTGTTTTTAAGTATATTTTTCTCAAAAGTGCTTTTAGATAGAAGCTATTTTTTTTAGCTTTTGAAAAACTGCTTCTGCTACTCCCTAGAAGCATTTATTTTCTCCCAAAAGCTTGGCCAAACGCCTCATTTTTTTTAAAATAAGCACTTTTGAGAAAAAAAAAAAAGCACTTTTGGAGAAAAATAAGCTTGGCCTAACAGGCTATTAATTTGACACACTTTTTAAGAAGTAACAAATAGAATAATAATTTTATTATATCACCTTTTTAAATAGGGAAAAGGGTCAAAAATACCCCTCTACTTTTATTTATTAGCTAAGTTTATCCCTAGTTATACTATAGGATCGAATATACCCACGTCGTCAGCAAACTTAACAAAAATACCCCTAGTTTTAACACTTTTTTACATGGCCTAATATTTGAATGAGGTAGACGCCACATGGCATATCACATCACCACCAAATTTTTGTTCCTTATTATTTTTTTCATTTCAAATTTTTATTCTTTTTCCTTTTCTCTTTATCCGTTCACAAAACTCCTAATCCAAAAATAAATTATTCTTTTTCTTCTTTATCTTTCTCTCCTCAAATTTGAAGAAGCTTGGGTTTCATTTGATTCCAAAAAAAAAATTAAATCTGTTTTCAATATTGTTTCAAATTGTTCAACTTCTCAAGTACTACTTGTTTTAGGATTTAGCCAGTAACATTATGGTGTTACTGACCGTGTGTTCTAAGCATTAATCTAGTAACTTGAAGGCCTTAAAAAATCCAATTCAATAGAAAAATAAAGTCAGTGAGGAGCAAAGCGAATAAATTTCAAATGGGAATAGAGGCGCAGGTGAAGTTGAGAATTATTTTTGTTTGGATTTTAGAATATTGGAAACAAATTTGAAATATTTTTGAAATCAAATTGAACTCAAGCTTCTTGAAATTTGAAGAGAGAAATATAAAGAAAAGAAGATAAATTTATTTTTGGATTAGGGATTTTGTGAATGGATATAAAGAAAAGGAAAACAAAAAAAGAATAAAAATTTGAAATGAAAAAAAATATATTAAGGAATAAAAATCTTATAGTGAGGTGGCATGCCATGTGGCATCCACCTCACCCAAATGTTACGTCATGTGGAAAATGTTAAAAATAGGGGTATTTTTGTTAAGTTTGCTGACGATAGGGGTATATTTGGCCCTATAGTATAATCAGGGGTAAACTTAGCTAATAAACAAAAGTAGAGCGAGTTTTGACCCTTTTTCCTTTTAAATATAATAAATTTAATTCTTTGAGAAATAATTATAATTAATAATAAAAATAAATTAGGAACTTAGTGATAAATTATCTCTTAATTTTTTAAAATTAACAAGTAAACGAATATCTATTTTTATTAGAGTAAATAAGTAAAACTGCACGAAGAAAGTACTTGTTTAACCCAAACAAATTTTAAAATGAGTAGTGACGTATCGATTGACTCGATCAATATTCACTTGCATAAACTTAGATAAATCCACCAAAGGTACCACTCTACCGCTTTCTTCAATAAGAAAATTGTTACGCTTCTAGCTAAGAGGGGCGGGCATCGAGGAGTTATACTAGCACCTGCTAAATATATATACTAAACTCATGCTAAAGTTGTAATTTGATAAGCAGCAACATGAACATTAAGGTGTGTTTATATATACTGAAACATAGATAACTGAAGGGTCCAGTGAACTAGCTGTACAACTGTAACAAAACTAAGTCTAAGAAGCCTCTAAAGAGTCTGTATTTGAGAAGCAGCTGGTCGGGACAAGGCCCCGACATACCCATTACAATATATATACATGAAGCCAAACATAGGACCTAGACATCTGATAGCTCCAGAGAGAGGTGGAGCTTACCAACTGATCGATTGGGAAGCACTGATCTACTGTGGATGTCTTTTAGCCTGAGTATCTAAGCCTACATTCACAAAAATGCAGTGCACCCAAAAATACGAATGTCAGTACATATAAAACATGTACTGAAATGTAAAAAAGACTGAATAACAAGTATACATGTAAGAATGCTCAATAAATCAGATATCAAAAATAGAAAAATCTGAGCATATACATACAAAAAATATAATCTGAAACTGAAACTAAAACTGATAATATGACCAATATCAGGGTCCTCATATAACGCCCTATGTGTTATTCATTTACATATATTTATAATTCTTAGAATTTGCCTAGGTGACATATTTACTTTTTATATTGCTTCTTTCTTCTTTCTGCAATACTAATTGTCAGGAAGTCAGGAGATGGCCTTTTGTCGACGATCGGTGACACATGTATGGCGTTTGTAGCCAACTGTCATAACTATGTGTGAAATTTTATAGTCTGGACAATGCAGTCCGTTAATGTACGCACCTCAGGGCTCCTGTAAGGTAGGCTTGTGTAGTCAAGGAAATTCATGACGAAAAATTTCAGTTGATTCTGTTTGAATTCTGTGCACAGAATAGAGTCGTATGTAGTGGCCTTAAAAATATTCATTTCACGCTGCATATTAGGCTATATCATCTTGCTATGAAGGCCCGTAATAAGTAACTTGTGAATCATGTAACTCGTCATCTAAGTATAGATTATTTTCTTTAGCTTAAGGATCGTATATCTATGTCAAGAAGTCAGAAAATGGCCTACTGTCGGCGATTGATGACACATGTATGATATTTGTAGCCATCTGTCACAATCATGTGTGAAATCTCATAATATGAATAACGTGATTCATCAAGGTACGCCTCTCAGGGCTCCTATAAGGTCTGCCCCCAGGCTTATGTAATTAAGAAAATTCACAACGAGAAATTTCAGCTGACTCTGTCTAAATTTTATGCACAGAATAACATTGCATGTAGTGGCCCTAAAAATACTCACCCCACGCTATAGAGTAGGCTATAATCTCATCTTGCTTATGAAGGTCCATAATAATTAACTCGTGAATCATGTGACTTGTGATCTAAGTATAGATTACTTTTTTTAGCTTAAAGATCATATATCTATGTGATCTATATACATATGGATAATCTATAGCCAATCACCTCTTTAATTACGTAATAGATATACCATGTAACTTCTAAGAATTCAACTGAAGACTCATACAGTCATTTGAAAAATATAACTTCCTGGCTTGCAAGGAGTACTATAATTCTATAGGTTAAAACTCTAACACGAAGAAATGTATAATAATAATAAGCTTTGCTTTTAAGTAGCATATAATCTGTGACGACCTTTATAGGAGGAACATGTGACTCTAGGTCGTCTCTTGATGACGAAAAAGGTTTTAGCTTTACATACCTTACTTCAAGACTTTCTCTATTTTGTCGTGTCATCAATGCCCTTCAAAACACTTTTTATCTATAACATAACATCATATGCAATAGTATAAGCAAATAATCAAGAAGTACGATGAGGTCGGAAAGACAATAATAGCTTACAAGCGATAAGCTTAGCAAATATTATAAACAAATGGTATATCACTACGCCTTTCACTTTCCCCTGCTTTCCAACTGAGATTATAATCTTCTATGAGGTCAAGCTTACTCTCTCCATATTTACTTTATAATATACAATTCATTACATATATCAAACAATGATATAAATTTAAACTCTCACTTTCAAATATTATTCCGTGAATTCTTAATTTAACGGTGTAAAAATACCCTTATAACTTCATAGATTACACTGGGAGATAAGTATTACAATCAAAGCTGTAATATGAACTCATATAAACATATTAATGATAATCTCAACATACCTAGGCATTTCATCAAACACTTGATGAGCAACAAGTTCGCATGAGCTATAAAAATTATGTTTTCTATACCTAGCCTTCTCCTTATCGCAACAAGCTTACTGTCTTAATACACAATCATTCACCCTTCATTTAGTCAATAACACAATCAATACAATACTATACATACTCCCTACTCATCAAGTATATCAATTACAATGGACATAATATGGACTCACGACTTTCTATAACTGTCCTATGAGTTTTACCCGTAAACTATACTTAAAATAATTTTTAGAGTCATATTTATGGAGATAGAAGAGCAGTCATACCTTTATGAATAAGAAATCAATTCCTTCACTTTTTTACTCTCCAATAACAATACTGTAACGATCGGGTTCGTCGTTATGGGTAGTCCAATCGTGCCAAGTTTTAGAGTTAGAAAACTCTGGGTTTGAGGGTTTGAAATTCTAGGCTAGGCTAGTCTAGACCGGTTTTGGAGTGAGGTGGAGTCTAGAGAAATCCGGATAAGGATTGGGTTAGGTGTCTTGTTTTGAGCTAGTTTTCCATATAGCCAAGACATAAAGGAGTCCGGGGGACTTTTTGGAATTGAAATTGGGTAAGTAGAACTCCCGAAAATGTGTTTGACGTGGAGAGATTATTTTTGGTCATCGGGGGAAGCAAGTGTATTGTAAAAGGACCAAATTTTGGAGATTTATAGATATTTTATCCGTGACGAGCGCAACAGCTTTGCCGTAGCGACCTCCGCTATAGCGATGGAAAATACCACTATAGCGGTGGTCAAGGCAGTCAAGGCCACTTCAGACGCTATAGCGAAAGTCGTCCGCTATAGCGGGACCGCTATATTGGGCCGACAGGTTTTTAATGCAGAAACTTCCCAAAAATAATTCAGTTTTCTACAAATCATTTGGGAGAAGATCTAGGGCAATTTCAGGAATTTTTCCTCCGTTCTTCATCGTTTTTCTTCCCTAAGGTAAGGTTTCTACTCCCCAAACTTCGCACTACTTTTCCTATGCGGTAGAATTGCTAGGAGGGAACTTGGGGGAAGGTTGGAATAACCTAGGAATGGTGTAATCCGGGGAAGAAAGGGGATTCTAAACATGAAAGTTCTTGGGGATTGTTAAAAGTGAAATATAATGATCATATATTGTTAAATTCTCCATTTTTATCCGTAAAAATGATAGAACTAGGGAAATTAACGGTGAGAAAGCCCGAGAAAAGGGTGGAATGATCATGTGTGGCCTGGGGTTCTGGGATTTGGTGTATTCAGGTAATGTGCAGGCCTAGTTTGTTAATTTCATGTACTTGTATGTTATTCTAGACCAAGAATGAGAAAAGGAATCCGAAACACGGAAAAGCTCGGGTTGAGTAGAGATGGGATCATTTCGAGGTAGGTGATGACTTACGAATTCCCGTGAGTGTTGTATATTTTGTACTCTTATCTAAGTGTTTGTATGAATTGCAAGACTTAGAGGAATTGTGTAGAATGTCTAAGGGTCCTGTTTTACAATCTGTGAATTGAACGGTGTGTTGCTTGTTGGTTTACAAGTTGTTTGTTCATTATTTTGACTGTGGATTGTTGATATTCGGTTGGCTCGGGTACCACGCCTGGTACAGGTATAACAAATGGTTGGCACGGGTACCATGCCTGGTACAAAATACTAACAGTTGGCTCGGGTATCATGCCTAGTATGAGTTTATGTTACTGCATTATGGCATTGATATTGTTGCATTACATTGATAGTTATTGGTTCCATGAGTGGACCAAGTTGTTCTTATTGAATTGTGATATTCACTGGTGGTCCTTGAGTGACCGGGAATCCTGTTATATTTGTTGAGTTGGTCTTGGATTAGGTTGGGTTGTCTGTTTAACACTTAGGTGTTGTTAGAAGAGATCCCGGGATGGGTCCGGGCTATGTAATAAGGATGAGTTATCGAATTCTGTGATTGTGGCTTAGAGTTATAAGAAGTGGACTTCATGTGAAACGAGTTAGATAGAGACTTGTACTCTAGGGGAGCCTATTGACTTGTTGCATATTTTTCGTACTTGTACTTGATTTGCTGTACTGAATTATACACTGTTTATTTGGAACTGGCTGATGATCCTACCAGTACACATTGGTGGTGTACTGATACTACACTTGCGTTTTCTTCTTGTGAGTACAAGCAATCTTCCAGCGGCTGAGACGCGACCTCATTTGTAGTACCAGTGTTCCAGACTTCAAGGGTGAGCGCTTGATCGAGCTGCCTTGAATCTATCATTAGTGTTGTAGCCCATTTGTTTCGAGCTTAGACTATTTCCTTATATTTTTGGGGTTGCATCCCGGTACTCTAGACATTGGTAGAAGTGTTTGGTACTGCGACTTTCAGATTCTAGGGGGTAATTTTTGTAGGTTTATATTAATGAAGTTGATTTATTATTATTAAACTGCTAGTTTATTTTATGCACTGATTTTGAGCTGTTAGAACGATTAAGTTCGGGGAAGTGATGGTTTGCTCACCCGGGAGTTGGGTGAGTGCCACTCACACCAGTCTGGGTCGTGACAAAGATGGTATCAGAGACCTAGGTTTGTTGATCTCGTCGTACCAAATTGGTCTAGTAGAGTCTTACGGAATGGTGCAAAGACGTCCGTACTTTTCTTCGAGATGCTATGGGGCTTTAGGAAAACTATCTCTTCCTTCTTTCCTTCGTGCTATAACTTGATTCCAATTGGTATCTGGTGATACAAATTGGTATCTAACCTCATTCACTCTTCTGTCTGCAGATGGTTAACACAAGGAACAACGGAGCTAGAGCAGTGGTCCCACCAGCGGGCTCGGCTGTCCGTAGAAGAGGCAGGGGAAGGGGCAGAGGATGAGGTAGAGCCACACCCGCCATATGTGGAGCTCAATCGGCTACTGGAGAGCATTAAGCAACCCCTCCCCCACCTCAGGAACACGTTGCTGAAGATGTAGAAGTTATGGCTGAAGATGGTAAGGCGCAGGAGGAGGCGACACCGGTTGAGGGTGCAGGCCTCCCTACTATGACACCGAAGCCTTTCTGCAGGCTTAGAATATTTTGAGTGGGTTGGTTGGTACTGGATCCATACCCACGGCTTTTGCAAACCTGGCCTTGGACCCTCAGCCAACAGCTACTACAACGCCTAGGATGGATGCAGCTTCAGGCACGAATGACTTCTTTAGGCCAATGCTAGGCCCAGTGATGACAGGGAATGAGCATGAGATGCTGACCAAGTTTCTCAAGCTGAAACCTCCTACTTTTCAGGGTACCGACAAGGAGGATGCCTATGAGTCCATCTTAGATTGCTATGAGAGGTTGCACAAGTTGGGTATTGTACGTTAGCATGGGGTTGAGTTTGTCACATTTCAGCTGCAGGGTGATTCCAAGTAGTGGTGGATGTCTCATATGGAGTGCCGGTCTTCTGTTCTACTCCCACTGATTTGGGAATAGTTCCACGCTTTGGTTTTAGAGAAGTACGTATCCCGTACTTTGAGGGATCGGAAGAAAGATGAGTTCTTGAACTTGGAGCAGGGTAGCATGTCAGTCTCTGCTTACGTGGCTAAATTCCATGTCTTGTCTCATTTTGCCACACAGCTGTCGGGTTCCGAGGAGGAACGAGTCAGGTTGTTTGTGAAAGATTTGAATACTGAGCTACAGGTACTGTCAGTGCATATGACTTCTTCAGGAAAGGGCTTTAATGAAGTGGTGTATTATATGAAGCAACTTGAGGGAGTCAGGCAGACGGGGCAGGCTAAGGCATTAGCCAAGAAGCCCCGAAATGAGGGAAATTATGGTGGCTCACATTCCAGGGGTCATCATCAGCAGGTATACTCAGCCTGTCCTATTCAGTCAGCTCTGCCAGTTGCTACAAGTGGTCGTCAGGGAGCTCATAATCAGTCTTCAGCTCCAAGAGGCCAGGGAGAATCTTATACGTCAGCTAGCAGGCCTACACATGACCGTGGATGCTTCCATTGTGGTGATCTGGGCCATTTTAAGCGGGAGTGCCCAATCAGGAAGACATGTAATCAGGGTCAGCAGCAGCCTAGAGCAGTGGTTCCGGCAGGTAGAGGTGGTAATGCTAGAGGTCGTCCACAGGGTGGGCGAGGAAACTTTCAGGGAGCCGGGGCAATAGAGGGAACGGAGGCGCGGGCAGGGGTGCAGCGCAGCCGATCCGGGAAGTTTCTCGGATTGATGATCGGGCTTATTGCTATGCTTTTCCAAGGAGGACTGAGGCAGAAGCCTCATATGCGGTGATCACAGGTACCATTCTTGTCTGCGATAAAATAGCTTCAGTATTATTTGACCCAGGTTCTACATATTCTTATGTATCTGTGAGTTTTGCGTTGGGTCTGAAATTGACTTGTGATATCCTTGATTCCCCTATTCATGTTTTTACCCCGGTTGGAGAGTCTGTGATTGTGACTCATGTTTATCATGACTGTTCTGTTGTGTTTGTGGGGTTGCATACTTAGGTAGACTTAGTAATTCTGGATATGGCTGATTTTGATATTATCTTGAGCATGACCTGGCTGTCCCCTTATCATGTTGTGTTGAACTGTAACACCAAGACTGTGGCTCTAGAGATTCTGGGTAAGGATAGACTAGAGTGGGAAGGTGTGTACAGGCCTAAGCCAGTTAAGATAATATCGTTTGTTCGAGCTAGAAAGCTAGTGGGGAAGGGGTGTCTAGCCTTCTTGGCTCATCTCTGGGATGATAGTGTGGAGTCCCCGTCTATTGAGTCAGTTCCCGTGGTTTCTGAGTTTCTAGAGGTATTTCTAGCGGATTTGCCCGGCATGCCTCCGGACAGGGATATAGATTTCTGCATTGATTTGGAGCCAGGCACTCGTCTCATTTCCATTCCTCCATATCGTATGGCTCTGGCAGAGTTGAGAGAACTTAAGACTCAGCTACAGAAACTCCTAGATAAGGGCTTTATCCATCTCGGTGCTTCGCCTTGGGGTGCTCCAGTTTTATTTGTAAAGAAGAAGGATGGTAGTATGCGGATGTGCATAGATTATAGGCAGTTGAACAAGGTGACCATCCGGAATAAGTACCCTCTACCCCGTATAGATGATTTGTTTGACCAGCTTCAGGGTGCATCGGTGTTCTCAAAAATTGACTTGAGGTCGGGGTACCATCAGTTAAAGATTAGGCCTGAGGACATTCCTAAAACTGCTTTTCAGACTCGGTATAGGCATTATGAATTCCTAGTAATGTCATTTGGTTTGACCAATGCACCGGCAGCATTCATGAGTTTGATGAATGGAGTATTAAGTCATATTTGGATTTCTTCGTGATTGTATTTATTGATGATATTTTGATCTACTCCAAGAGTAGGGAGGAGCATACTAATCATCTTCGTATTGTGTTGGACATCTTGAAATGCCAGAAGCTCTATGCGAAGTTCTCCAAGTGTGAATTTTAGTTGACTTCAATTGCGTTCTTAGGGCTTGTAGTGTCAGAAAAGGGGGTGATGGTAGATCCCCAGAAAATTGAAGCAGTCAAGAGTTGGGTCCGGCCTAGCTCTGTGACTGAGGTGGGGAGTTTTGTTGGACTCGCAGGGTACTACCGAAGATTTGTTAAGGATTTTGCGTCTATTGCTACTCACCTGACCAGGCTAACACAAAAAGATGTACCATTCGTGTGGTCCGACAAGTGCGAGGAGAGCTTCCAAAAGCTCAAGACACTTTTGACCACAGCTCCTGTTTTGTCCTTGCCGGTTGAAGGTAAAGACTTTATTGTTTACTGTGATGCTTCACATTCTGGTTTGGGTGTGGTGTTGATGCATGATAGGAATGTGATAGCCTATAAATCCATGATAGAGTTGGCACCGGTGGTTTTTGCACTAAATATTTGGAGATACTACCTTTATGGAGTCAAGTGTGAGGTGTTCACATATCATCGCAGTCTACAACATGTATTCACGCAAAAGGATTTGAATTTGAGGCAGAGAAGGTGGATGGAGCTACTGAAGTACTATGATGTGACCATTCAGTACCATCCGGGTAAGGCTAATGTGGTGGCAGATGCATTGAGCCAGAAATAGTTAGCATGGGTAGTTTGGCTTGTTTGGGGGTGTCCAAACGACCACTAGCAAGTGGAATTTGAGATTTGGAGGTCAAGTTCATGCACTTGGGTGTTTCAGATCAAGGTGGGTTATTGGCCAGCGTTGAGGTCAAAGCCACCTTCATAGAGGAAATAAAGGTCAAACAGTTTCAGGATCCGAAACTGAGTAAGCTTTGAGGTAAGGTAATATCCAGGGAATCCAGGGATGTCAGATTAGACTCTGGTGGAGTACTAAATTTCAGAGGGAGGATTTGTGTTCCTCGGGTTGATGACATAATTCAGAAAATCTTGGCGGAAGCCCATGGTTCACTGTACTCAATTTATCCGGGTATGACCAAAATGTACAGAAACTTAAGGCAGTGTTCCTGGTGGCTCGGAATGAAAAGGGACATAGTGGACTTTGTGTCCAAGTGTCAGAATTTCCAGCAGGTAAAGTATGAGCACCAGAGGCTTGCAGGACTACTTCAGAGGATGCCCATCCCAAAGTGGAAGTGGGAAAGGATAGCCATGGACTTCGTGGTGGGTCTTTCCAAGACATTGGGAAAGTATGACTCAATTTGGGTCATTGTTGATAGGCTGACCAAGTCCGCTCATTTTATTCCGGTCAGGGTAGATTACAATTCGCAACAATTGGCCAAGATCTATGTGAAAGAGATTGTGAGATTGCATAGGGTACCACTGTCCATCATTTCAGACAGGGGTACGCAGTTCACCTCTAAATTTTGTGGCAAGCTACATGAAGAGTTGGGTGCACAACTCACTTTTAGCACAACCATCCATCCTCAGACTGATGGCCAGTCAGAAAGGACGATCCAGGTATTGGAGGACATGCTGAGAGCATGTGTGATGGACTTCGGGGGTCATTGGGACTAGTTTCTACCATTGTGCGATTTCTCGTACAATAATAGCTACCACTCCAGTATTGACATGGCACCGTTCGAGGCATTGTATGGAAGGAACTGCAGATCACTGGTTGAGTGGTTTGAGGAAGGCGATGTAAAGCCCATGGGCGTGGACTTAGTAAAGGAAGCGCGGGAAAAGGTAAGGAGCATTCAAGCCAAATTGCTGGCGGCCCAAAGCAGGTAGAAGGAGTATGCAGATCGCAAGGTCCGGGACATGGAATTTTAGGTTGGTGAACAGGTATTGTTGAAAGTGTCACCAATGAAGGGAGTCATGTGGTTTGGTAAGAAGGGCAAGCTTAGCCCTCGGTTCATCGGTCTATTTGAGGTTCTTGAGATTGTGGGGCCAGTGGCTTACAAGTTAGCACAGCCGCCCAGTTTGTCGGGCGTCCATCCGGTATTTTATGTATCCATGCTTAAGTGATACCATGGAGATGGGGATTACATCATCAAATGGGATGAGGTACTTTTCGACAAGGATCTTCATTATGAAGAGGAACCAGTCTTGATTCTTGCTCGAGATGTCTGGAGGTTGAGGACAACGGTGATTGACATGGTAAAAGTTGAGTGGAAGCATCGTCCGGTTAAGGAATCCACTTGGGAAATCGAGAAGGACATGCAGGACAAGTACCCTCAGTTGTTTGAGGATTCAGGTACTACACTTTCTTTTCTTTATTTCTGTAAATTTGGGTTTGATCATTCGGGGATGAATGATGGGTAAATTAGTATCTTTTATAACAACCAGGTCCGTCGTTATGGGTAGTCCAATTATGCCAAGTTTTAGAGTTAGAAAACTCCAGGTTTGGGGGTTTGAAATTCAGGGCTAGGCTAATCTCGACCAGTTTTGGAGTGAGGTAGAGTCTAGGGAAATCCGGGTAAGGATTGGGTTAGGTGTATTGTTTTGAGCTAATTTTCCACGTACCCAAGACATGAAGGAGTCCGGAGGACTTTTGGAATCAAAATTGGGTAAGTAGAACTCTCGAAAATGCGTTTGACATGGAGGGGTTATTTCGGGTCGTCGGGGCAAGAAAGTGTGTTGTAAAAGGACCAATTTTTGGAGATTTCCAGACATTCTGTCTATGACGAGCGCAACGACTCCACCGTAGCGACCTCTGCTATAGCGGTGGAAAATACCGCTACAGTGGTGGTCCAGGCGATCAACACCACTTAAGACCACTATAGCAGGACCGCTATAGTGGAGTGGGGACCACTATAGCGGGCCGATAGGTTTTTAATGCAAAAACTTCCCCAAAATAATTCAGTTTTCTACAATTCATTTGGGAGAAGAGCTAGGGCGATTTCAGGCATTTTTCCTCCGTTCTTCATCATTTTTCTTCCCTGAGGTAAGGTTTTTACTCCCCAAACTTTGCACTACTTTTTCTATGCGGTAGAATTGCTAGGAGAGAACTTGGGGGGAGATTGGAATAACCTAGGAATGGTGTAATCCGGGGAAGAAAGGGGATTCTAAACATGAAAATTCTTGGGGATTGTTAAAAGTGAAATATAATGATCATATGTTGCTAAATTCTCTATTTTTATCCGTGAAAATGATAGAACTAGGGAAATTAATGGTGGGAAAGCCCAAAAAAAGGGTGGAATGATCATGTGTGGCCTGGGGTTCTGGGATATGGTGTATCTGGGTAATGTGCAGGCCTTGTTTGTTAATTTCATATACTTGTATGTTATTCTAGACCAAGAACGAGAAAGGAATCTGGAACACGGAAAAGCTCGGGTTGAGTAGAGCTGGGATCATTTCGAGGTAGGTGATGGCTTACGAATTCTTGTGAATGTTGTATATTTTGTACTCCTATCTAAGTGTTTGTATGAATTGCATGACTTAGAGGAATTGTGTAGAATGTCTAAGGGTCCTGTTTTACAGTCTGTGAATTGAACGGTGTGTTGCTTGTTGGTTTACAAGTTGTTTGTTCATTATTTTGACTGTTTGACATTCGGTTGGCTCAGGTACCACGCCTGGTACAGGTATACTAACGGTTGGCTCGGGTACCACACCTGGTACGGGTATAACAAATGGTTGGCACGGGTACCACGCCTGGTACAAAATACTAACGGTTGGCTCGGGTACCACGCCTGGTACGGGTTTATTTTACTTCATCATGGCATTGATATTGTTGCATTACATTAACTGTTATTGATTTCATGAGTGGACCGGGCTGTTCTTATTGAATTGTGATATTCACTGGTGGTCCTTGAGTGATCGGGAATCCTGTTATATTTGTTGAGTTGGTTTTGGATTAGGCCGGGTTGTCTATTTAACACTTAGGTATTGTTAGAAGGGATCCCAGGGTAGGTCCGGACTAGGTAATAAGGATGAGTTATCGAATTTTGTGATTGTGGCTTAGAGTTATAAGAAGTGGACTTCATGTGAAATGAGCTAGGTAGAGACTTGTAGTCTAGGGGAGCCTATTGACTTATTGCATGTTTTCTGTACTTGTACTTGATTTGTTGTACTGAATTATACACTGTTTATTTAGAACTGATTGATGATCCTACCAGTACACAGTGGTGGTGTACTGATACTGCACTTGCTTTTTCTTCTTGTGAGTACATGCAATCTTCCGGCGGCTGAGACGCGACCTCATCTGTAGTACCATCGTTCCAGACTTCAAGGGTGAGCTGCTTGATCGAGTTGCCTTGAATCTATCATTAGTGTTGTAGACCATTTGTTTTGGGCTTAGACTATATTTTTATATTTTTGGAGTTGCATCCCCGTACTTTAGACATTGGTAGAAGTGTTTGGTACTGCGACTTTCAGATTCTAGGGTGTAATTTTCCGCAGGTTTATATTAATGAAGTTGATTTATTGTTATTGAACTGCTAGTTTATTTTATGCACTAGTTTTGAGCTGTTAGAACGATTAAGTTCGGGGAAGTGATGGTTTGTTCACCCGGGGGTTGGGTGAGTGCCCCTCACGGTGGTCTGGGTCATGACAAATACTTTTGCCTTCAAGAAGATACTTGGTTAAGTATGTTTACATGATCTATGATAAGAAATATACTTGATTCTTGAAGGGATCAACTTACCTTAGGATAGGGATAGATGTAGATGAAGAAAAGCCGAAGAAAACTCCTAAGAAGAAGGTCCTTTAGGTTCTGGGAAATAAAATCCCTAAATCCCAATTCTAAAACTTGACTTTTTCGCCGACTTATCCAACGGTGTCATATGTCTCGCAGTGATTGACAGTGTGCGTATCTGTAGTAAAATGCACATAATTTTTTACTCCAAACTTTTATTGACGAGCAATTTCTTATGCTAAAATTTAGACTCAAATACCTTTAATTTGGTATGTCGTAGGTCCTCTAACTCTTTGTAAATTGGGTGATATGAAGGTTTCAAGTCAAACTACATACGAGATTAGTTAAGATACTCCATTGTAATGAATCCTTCAACTTGAACTTTTATTTCAAGACTCCCTTTAGCTTTTAACTTTTGTTTGACACGTAAAATAACATAATATAAGTGTTATTTTGTATCATTATCCATTTGCAACCTTATCCTCCCGGTTCAGACCGATTCATTGGTGTTTACGAGTTGCACACGTATCTTAAGTTATAATCCTTTTAGAAAATATTATTAGAGCAGAAAATTACATAAAAAGTATTATAAATCACAATAATTAATAACTTAAAATGTTAACTCTCGAAATTTCATATATACGATATAAATTGGAATAAAGGGAATAACATATATTATGTAAAAATTACGTAAAAAGTACTATAAATCACAATAATTAACAACTTATAATATCAAAAAGACATACAAAAAATATGATTGACTCTCAAAATTTCATATGTCACATAAATTGGGATAAAAGGAGTAACATATATTATGTTAAAATTACCTAAAAAAAATACTATAATTCATAATAATTAATAATATAAAATATATAAAAAATAAAAAAATGCTATTCACTCCAAATTTCATTCATATATTGAGCTCGAATTTGGCTCCTCTCCATTTTATTTCTCTCCATTTTCCCCAAGTTCTTACTTGGATGGAGGACACGTGTCATAGTTTAAAACTAATGGTTGAGATTCAATTAATTAAAACAAAATTCTAACCATGGTTAAAATAATTAAACAATTACTTTCATATATTTGTTCCTAAAATATTTGTACAATCCCACAATTCTAGATCTATATTAGTATATCTTAGCCTTATATCTCTCCTAAATATATTAAATGAATTTCTTACTTGCTAGGAGTAAATCTTTGACGTGCATAAAATATATTTACCTCATTTTTTAAATTTTATTTTATTTTATAATATAGATTAAAAATTTATTACTCCATATTTTATTTAAATATTCAAAAGAACTCGTGTCTATACAATAATAGGTTCACTTCCAAGGGAGTAAACGAGAATTCAAAGTTAGAGCACTTAATTTATTTTTCTCCTAAATTAAAATACATCAGGCCACACTTTTTAAATTATATTTGACAAGTATTATTTTTGTAAATTTCTTTAATTTTTATTATCATTGAAGTTTACTTATCATTTTTTATCTTTGAATAATAATGTGAGCATATCAGTGAGGGATGATAAAAAGTAGCAAAAAATAAAATAAAAAATCGATGCAGGGAAGGCAAGAAAAAGTAGTTCTTAATATATTTAGGAGAGATATAAGGCTAAGATATACTAATATCGATCTAAAATTGTGGGATTGTACAAATATTTTAGGAATAAATATATGAAAGTAACTAATTAATTATTCTAATCATGGTTAGGACTTTATTTTAATTAATTGAACCTCAACCATTAATTTTAAATTATGACATGTGTCTTCCATCTAAGCAAGAACTTGAGAAAAATGGAGAAAAAAAAAATGGAGAGGAGCCAAATCCGTTGAGCTCATGCTAGCATGAACTCATGTATCTAGTAGAAAAAGATTGCCAAAAGGTAACACAAGACAACCAACCTTCAAAGGAATTTAACATAATAGCATATATACATAAAAGATATTTTGACTAGTCTTCAATGTAAATTCACAAAAAAATATTTATTAACGCCCATTAGATAAAAATGTTTCCACCACTAATGCGTATTGTAGAAAGCGTTTGAATTTTGACTGACGTTCCTTGCTTTCCAATAAAAGGTAAAACTGTTATATGACTTGAGTATTTATGAAGCTTTTATTTGTAGGAAATAGAGACCCTTAACCTTTTTTTATTATTTACGGTGAAAGTTCTGTTGGTCACAATAACTCATTTATGTGTATTTGAGCTATGTAATACAAGCCGGATCATCTAATTGACTCACCAAGCATCCAATAATAATGGATGGAAAGTTCAATTAACTATCTGTTTGGTCAATCTTTTAAAATTAGCTTATAAATATATATATATATATATATATATATTTCCAAAGGTGTTTTAAAAATATATTTTTAGTGAGAAACAGTTTATGTTTGGCTAATCAAATTAAAAAGTATTTTTGAGCAGTAATTAGTGTTTGACCGAGTTTTTAAAGAGTGCTTCTAAGTATATTTTCTCAATTTTTTTTTCAAAAAATACTCTCCGAAAAGATCTACCCTTTATCTTCTGAAAAAAAATTCTGTTACTCTCAAAAAATACTTATTTTTTCTCAAAAACTTGACCAAACACCTCATTTTTGCTAAGGGCAAGTGACATATTTATTCGTAAAATAATTATATTCGCTAGTCAAATATACACTATTATGTATTAAAAATATATAATATTATGTATGTTACACAATAATATACAAAAAAAAATTGACTATTATTTTGATGAGCAATTATACAAAATATTTTTTTAAAAAAAATAAATACTATTAGCCTCCTAAAAACTGGCCAATAAAGCCATAAGTATTCCGCTTTTGGCGAATAGCGACAAACCGCGTAGCCAAACTTAGGATCAACTTTGGAGTTAATATACCGAATCAGAAAACGTTGAGGACCAACCAAAATCAATAAGAAGAAGTTCTCATATATTTGTTAGGAAAATATTTTCCTTTTTTTATGCATATGTTGACCAAGAAAAAGTTGAGGAAGAAATTTATTTTCTTATTTTTTTTCCTATTGAGCCAAAATAGGCAAGAAATATAATTCCCTCCTATTATAAAATAAAGACAATATACTAAATAATAATAGCAAGAACAAAGGGGAGAGAAGAAAGAAAAAATATATATTGAGAGAGAGTAGGAAAAGCAGTAGCCTTTTGACTTCTATTTTTAGGTCTGTTTCATCTATACATTGTGTAGGCCTTTTATAAGCCTAAGTAACTTGGAAAGCTAAGCTTTCTACAGTATATGTGGGGTTCATGGATATCCACAATATATTTTATTTACAACACTCCCCCTTGGATGTCCATGTGCAAGAAAGATTCTAGTGAAAGGAAATATATATAATAATTTACAATACGCATTGATTGTTGCCCCATTAAAAACCTTACCAGAAAAACTCAGTGGGACAAAATCTTGGTTAAGAAAAAAAGAGTGCAACGCGAATTTACTCTCCCTGATGAAAACATCACTTAATATCTCGAAGATGACACATTTCAATCTTGTATCTCAACTTCTCAAAGGTTGAAGTTGGTAATGTTTTGGTGAACATATTCGCTAAATTATCACTTGAACGAACTTGTTGAACATCTATTTCACCCTTCTTTTGAAGATCATAAGTAAAAAAGAATTTTGGTGAAATATATTTTGTTCTGTCTCCTTTGATGTATCCTTCTCTTAGTTGAGCAGTACACGCAACATTGTCTTCATATAATGTTGTTTGAATATTTCTTTTCAAAGGAAGACCACATTTTCCTGGATGTATTGAGTTAGTGACCTCAACCAAACACATTCTCGACTTGCTTCATAAATAGCTATTATTTTTGCATGATTTGAAGAAGTAGCAACCATAGTTTGCTTTGTTGAACGCCATGAAATAGCTGTACCTCCACATGTAAATAAATAACCTGTCTGAGATCGACCTTTGTGTAGGTCAGATAAGTATCCTGCATCTGCATAACCAATTAATCGTGAATCAGACTTATTTGAATAAAATAGTCCCATATCAATGGTCTCTCGGAGGTATCTGAATATATGCTTAATACCATTCCAGTGTCTTCGTGTTGGGGACTAACTAAATCTTGCTAATAAGTTTACAAAAAAAGATATATCTGATCGAGAATTACTAGCAAGATACATCAATGCTCCAATTGCACTAAGATATGGTATTTCAGCACCAACAAGTTCTTCATTATTTTTATGAGGTCGAAATGGATCTTTATTAATATCAAGTGATCTTACAATCATTGGGGTACTCAATGGATGTGCTTTATCCATATAAAATCTCTTTAAAATATTTTCAGTATATGTTGATTGATGCACAGATATTTCATCCGTAAAATGCTCAATTTGGAGACCAAGATAAAATTTTATCTTTTTGAGGTCTTTCATTTTGAATTCCTTTTTCAGATATTCTACTACCTTTAGAAGCTCTTCAAGAGTTTCAATGATATTCAAATCATCAACATATACAGCTATTATGACAAATTCAGATCCAGACCTTTTAATAAAGACACATGGGCAAATTGGGTCATTCTTGTAATCTTCTTTCAATAGGTATTCGCTAAGGCGATTATATCACATGCGCCCTGATTATTTTAATCCGTATAAGAATTTCTGAAGCTTTATTGAACAAGTTTTCCGAGAATTTTTATATGCTTCAGGCATTTTGAATCCTTCAGAAATTTACATAAAAATGTTGTTGTCTAGTTAGCCATATAAATAGGCTGTGACAATATCCATCAGATGCATATCAAGTTTTTCATGAACTGCCAATTTTATAAGATACCTGAAAGTGATTGCATCCACCACGGGAGAATATGTCTCCATATAATCAATGACAGGCCTTTGTGAAAATTCTTGTGCCACAAGTCGTGCTTTATATCTTACGACTTCATTTTTCTCATTTTGTTTTCGCACAAAAATCCATTTGTATCCCACTGGCTTTATACCTTCAGGTGTTTGAACTATAGGTCCGAAAACTTCGCGTTTTTCAAGTGAAGCTAATTCAATTTGAATTGCATCTTTCCATTTTGGCCAATCATTTCTCTGTCTACATTCTTCGACAGATTTTGGTTCAAGATCCTCATCTTGTTGCATTATTTCAATTGCAACATTATAAGTAACAATATTGTCGACAATTACATTATTTCGATTTCATATTTTTTCGATGAGACATAACTTATTGAGATCTCTTCATTTTCATTATTTTCAGGTACCTGAACCTCTCTCGAGGTTTCATCAATTGTTATGTCTTGCTGCTCTTCTTGAGCAGCTTCCTCCATATTATGATCATAATGATTGTTTGCTCCTTTTCCTTTTCGAGGATTTTTATCTTTGTAATCGATTGGTCTATTACGTTTTAAACGTGGTTTAGACTCATTTACATTAATTAATTGTCCTATTGGGACATCAACTCGAATTGAAGCATTAGCAGCTGAAATATGAGATTTAGTAACTCTTGATAGGTCAGTGAATGCATCTGGCAGTTGATTTGTAATATTTTACAAATAGATTATCTTTTGAACTTCTAGTTTACATTTATTTGTACGAGGATCTAAATGAGATAGTGATAATGCATTCCAATCTATCTCATTTTTCAATTGTTTATTTTCTCCCCCTAATGCTGGGTACATTGATTCATCAAAATGACAATCAACAAATCTTGCCGTAAATAAATCTCCAATCATAGGTTCTAAATATTTTATAATAGAAGGAGATTCTTACCCAACATATATTCCCAATCTTCTTTGGGGACCCATCTTTGTGTGTTGTGGTGGGGCAATTGGAACATATACCGCGCATCCAAATATTCTAAGATGGGAAATATTTGGCTCCTGACCAAAAGTCAATTGTAATGGGGAGACTTTATAATAATTTGTGGGCCTGATTCGCACAAGATTTACTGCACGTAAAATAGCATGACCCCATACTGAGATGAGAAGTTTTGTTCTCATAAGCATTGATCTAGCGATTAATTGGAGGCGTTTGATCAATGATTCTGCTAGACTATTTTGAGTATGAACATGGGCAATCGGATGTTCAACTGTTATTCCAGTTGATATACAATAATCATTAAAAGCCTGGAATGTAAACTCACCAGCATTATCGAGACGAATTGTCTTTATTGCATAGTCTGAAAATTGTGCTCTTAACTTTATTATTTGAGCAAGCAATTTTGCGAATGCCAAATTGCTAGTTGATAATAAACTCACATTTGATCATCTTGTAGATGCATCTATTAAAATCATATAATATTTAAATGGTCAACATGGTGGGTGAATGGGCCCCCATATGTCACCCTTTATACGTTCCAGAAATGCGAGGGACTCAATTCCCACTTTAATTATTGATGGTCTAGTAATCAATTTGCCTTGAGAACATGCAACACAGGAGAATTCTTTAAATTAAGGAATCTTCTGGTTTTTCAAAGAGTGCCCATATGAACTCTCAATTATTTTGCGCATCATATTAGAACCGGGATGGCCCAATCGATCATGCCAAATGATAAAATTATTTGAATTAGTAAACTTCTGATTTACTATGCCATGTGTTTCAACCATGCTAATACTTGTGTAGTATAAGCAGGAAGAAAGAGCGGGTAATTTTTCAAGTACATATTTTTTACCCGCCATCATTGTAGTAATATAAAGATATTCAATCTTTTCATCATTTGTAGTCTCAATATGATAGCCATTTTGGCGAATGTCTTTGAAACTTAATAAGTTTCTTTGAGACTTACTACAATATAATGCTTCATCAATTGTTAAATTTGTTCCTCCAATTAATAATAAGTTAGCTTTTCCAGAGCCTTCAATTAATCTTGTACTACCAGATATGGTATTAACATTAGCTTCTTTCATCACCAAATAAGAAAAATATTTCTTATCTCTTAAAATGGTGTGTGTTGTAGCACTATCTATAAGACATATATCATCGTAATTGATTTTGAGTCCAACTGATGATTTGAGAATTTTCATGTTCTTCATAAAAATAAAAAGCATATTATAAGAAATGTAAAAAACTAACAACATTGAAAATTATATTAGAAATGTAGAATTTAGTAAGACATAATGCTTTAGGAAAAATACTTAATAAAAATGACTTAGTAACAAATAGAAAAAAATAACAACTTTTCTTATAATTTTATTCTCCAGTGAGATGATAAGTTCTTCAATCAATATCTTCATAGAAGTCTTCAGCTTTCAAACGAGTAATATTTGAGAAACTTTTAAAGTGATCATCATTATAAGTAATATTTGCCTCAACATCTTTATTCTTGTTTGAGGGAGCTGCTTCATCATCGTCACCTCGAAAGGTCAAATGCACTTTCACATTATTCTCTTTTCTTTTGAGAGAAGCTTGATAAAGTTTGACAAAATGATCAGGCGTACGACAAGCACGTGCCCAATGACCTTTCATACTACATCGGTGGCAAATATTAACTTTACCTCTTGAAGGATTATTTTGAGAACCTTTATTGTTCTCATATTTATTTCCACCACCATAATGACGATAATTATTTCGCCCTCTACCACATCCTCGTCCACGTCCACGACCATGGCCATGACCACGATCGCGATAATTATTTTGCCTTATTTCAGACTGATCATGCGTTGCTACAACATTCACTTCAGGGAATGGAGCAGATCTAGTGGGACGGGCTTCATGATTTTTCATCAACAAAGTATTATTCTGCTCAGCCACAAATAGGCATGTAATTAATTCAGAATATTTTTTGAATCCCTTTTCGCGGTATTGTTGTTGTAGCAATACATTTGAAGCTTGAAAAGTAGAAAAAGTTTTCTCCAGTAAGTCCTCATCAGTGATAGTATGTCCACATAATTTTAGTATGAAACTTACTTTATGAATAGCAGAATTATACTCAGTTACGATTTTAAAATCTTGAAATTGAAGATGTATCCAATCATATCGATCTTTCCGTAATACTGTAAATTTTAGGTGGTGATATCGATCCTTCAAACTAACCCATAATTCAAGTGGATCTTTCACAGTTAGATATTCAGTTTTTAATCCTTCACGGAGGTGATGACGAAGAAAAATCATAGCCTTAGCTTTATCTTGACTTGTTGCTTTATTTTCTTGTTTAATAGTATCTCCAAGACCTTTAGCGTCAATGTGAATTTCAGCGTCAAGGACCTATGATAAATAATTATTTTTGGTAATGTCGAGTGCCACAAATTCTAGCTTTAACAAATTTGACATGATGAAAACAACTTAGCAGAGTGATAGTGGTGAGAGTAAAAGTCAAAGCTCGTGCTGATAACGTATTATGAAATAAAGATAATATACTAAATAATAATAGCAAGAACAAAGGGGAGAGAAGAAAGAAAAAATATATATTGAGAGAGAGTAGGAAAAGCAGTAGCCTTTTGTTTTCTATTTTTAGATCTGTTTCATCCATACATTAGGTAGGCCTTTTATAAGCCTAAGTAACTTGGAAAGCTAAGCTTTCTACAGTACATGTGGGGTCCATGGATATCTACAATATATTTTATTTACAACATCTCCTTCATTATTTTATTTTCCCTTTGTTTTTCTCTAAAAATATATACTCTCTCATCTCAATTTATGTGATATATTGCTTCTCGAGAGTTAAATAATTTAAGTTTGACCGTGAATTTGGGTATGAAATTTTTAAATTTTTTGAAATAAAATTTATATATTTAAAAACAATGTAAAAATTACTATAAGTCACAATAATTGATAAATTTAAAATATTTAAAAGCTCTATGAAAATATATGATTAAAAATAAACTTGTTTGAATCTCAAAATGTGAAAGGTGTCACAGATTGAGACGAATGAAGTATAACCTTTCCATCCCAATTCCCAATTTACTTTGTTTTGGATGGTGAAACTAACTTTAGCCGTGAAAGGCTAAATAGATAATGTAGTGTGAAACTGAAATTAGATTTGTTCTCCTCTAAGTGCTGTTTTTTTTCCTAGTTCAATTACTTGAAGAACTTATCAATAGTTTCTCTTTATAGTGATGGTGTACGAGCAAATTTATAGTTTTGGCCAATTTTTTTTTTTTTTTTTTTGCTATAATTGCTTCTTCTTTTATTTTAGAAAAAAGAGTGAGGTGTTTGATCAAGCTTTTAAGAGAAAATAAGTGTTTTTAGAGAGTAACAGAAATTGTTTTACAAAAGTTAAATTTATTTTTTCCTTAAAAGCACATTTGAAAAAAAATAAACTCAAAAACACTTTTAAATTTTTTGAATAAACACTAATTCTTGCTGAAAAATATTTTTCAAATTTATTGGTCAAATACAAATTGTTTCTCACCAAAAGTGCTTATTTGAAAAACACACTTTTCAAAATATGCTAGTTTTATAAGTGTGACCAAACAGACGATTATGTACGCTTCAAATGCTTAACCAATTACTACTTATTTAACCCAAAACGAATTTTAATTGATTGAGTCATGATGTATTGATTGACTCGGTCAATTTTCAAATAAATCCACCCTGCCCCCCTCTATTGCTCTCTTCAAGAAAAAAAATACTTGCACTTGTTGTTTACAATGAATTATATTAGGAGTTATATCAATGACTACATTTTAGCAAGTTAGCGTTTGGTCATAGATTTTAAAAATGGAGTTTAAAATATTTATCCTTAAATATTTATTTAATCATAAAATTTGATTAAATCAAATTTAATTTTTAAATATTTTTAAGTTCCCAAATATAAGCGTGTTTTGAAACGTTTATTCACAAAACCTTCAAAAAAAAATTCTATATGTATGTATAGCCAAACACAATTTTAAAAACTCAAAATTTTTAATTTTATGTTTCGACTTTAAAGTCTATGGGAAGAAGCTAAAAAATTTGTGGACATACATCATATTCTTTAATTTAAGGCCAGTTTGGACATGCGATATGAAGTAATGATATGAAGTTAAAGTTTTGTTTGAACGTGCAATTTGAATTTTTTAAGTTATATTTTTTTCGTATAAACGTGATTACGTGAAAACCCTACAAGTTGTGAAAACTATTAAATTTTCATAAATTCTTATAAAATATTATCAAATGAGCAAATCATAGTCTATAAATAGGATATCGCAATATCCTAAGACACTATAGTGACAAATCACAAATCTTTATGTTCTTTTTATAAATCAATGTTTGCGTTTACAAATTTTCAAGTACACATGATTTATAAAGATCCACTAATCAATAATAATTATAACTAGTTATTCTTTAATATAATCATTTCACATAGTACAGACAATCTCTCATGAGTTTTTTATTTTTTGTAAAATTTAAAATGATGATTTTTTTTTACAAAATATAAATTTATAGGTCAATTTTTATATTTAAAAAAATTAAAATTACGACTCGGAAATGTCCAAATGCTAGTTTAGTATAAGTGAGTGTTTGATCATGAAAAATATTTATTTTTTTTGGAATTGAATTCCAAAAAAAGTATTTGGCCATAAAATTATTTTCACTTTTTTCACTCACTTCTCTCATAGAAATTCAAAAATAACTCCAATTTATATTCATGGCCAAACACAACTCCAACTTCAACTCTAAATTTAATTTCAACTCCAACTCTAAGTTATATTTAATTTCTATGACCGAACGGAGCCTAAGTAGGCGTTTGGCCATGGGAATTTTTCAGTTTTTTTCAGAAAATTATTTCACTTTTTTTCGGAAATAGTGTTTGGCCATAAAAATTTCAAATACAACTCTGGAGTTATTTGGAAAAGTGGTGTTTTCACTTTTTTCCAACTCACTTTTTTCACTTTTTAATTTATTTTTGCTTCAACCACGCTTCCTTCTCTACCTTTTTCTTCAAAAACTTAAGCTACTTAGACTGATGCTGGCGATTTCGAAGGGAGATATTTGGACCTGCCTTTTCTTAAGGTTTCGTACTACTACTCAAGTGATACGTGAGACCAACTAGACGAGACAGACCATTGTTCATAGGTTGGTTATAAGCCTAGAGATCGAATCAACTAAGCTGACACGCCGGAGTTGGTTGCTGGCACAACAGGGTGGTGCCTTACCGCACTGCAGGCGGACGCGCGGTGGCGTCTCACTCAATCCGGTTAGAAAAACTTCTCCTGAGCAATTCACGTATCACTTGAGTAGTAGTACGAAACCTTAAGAAAAGGCGATCTACTAGTTGAAAAAAAGAGGATCCGTTGAAGAGTTTATGTTGTCTCGGTAGGGAATAGTCCAATCTTTGCAAAAAAAAATCCTAATTTTTTTATTTTCATAAAATAACCCCATTTAAAATATATTTTATTTTTAAATCGGAGAAGGGTCAAATATACCCTTGTACTATTAGAAATGGTTTAAATATACCCCTCGTTATACTTTGCGTTCAAATATACCTTTTTTGTTATACTTTGGGTCCAAATATACCCCCGTACTATTAAAAATAGTTTAAATATACCCCTCGTTATACTTTCAGTTCAAATATACCCCTCCCGATATACTTTGGGTCCAAATATACCCCTCTCATTAAACTTTTATGCTGATTTACCCTTATTTTTGACACTTTCAATTTCCTTCACTTTAAGTTCTTTTCTTTCCTCGTAGTCTCCTATTTTCTTTTCTTCTATTTTTTAATGATCCGCTTCTCATGAATCTAAACTCCTTAAAGTCTTTGCTCCACCTATTTCTGAATACTTTCTCGTTGACATTAATGATCCGTTTATCAGATATAGAATTTTTTTTCCTGCATTTATATATGGTAATCTTACTTAGCTGATCATTTCAAGTATAAGTTTTAACATCTGATATTAGACCAAAAGATGATGGCAGAAAGAAAATGATTTTTCTTATATATTGGAACTTTAAAAAATTTCCGTAAAGAAGTTTATTCACTGTGAGGCCAAGGAAAGGTTTAGCTGATAGGGGTATAAATTGTGAATATGTGTATTATTTTTGTATGAATCAAGGGAGTGGGTAGGAGATGAATTAAATAGGCGAGTTTGTAAGGTGAATCGCACAAATATTTACATTTAGTGATGAGTTATTCTTATTTTGAAGCTCATCACGTGTCCGTTTGTAAAAAAGAGAGAGGTTAAATCGTCTTTTTTTTAAAAAAAGAAAAGAAAATGGGAGGGTGAAATCAGCATAAAAGTATAATGAGAGGTATATTTTTAACCGAAAATATAATGGAATGGATATATTTGAATCCAAAATATATCTGGAGGGGTATATTTAGACTGAAAGTATGACGAGGGGTATATTTAAATTATTTCTTATAGTACAAGGTTATATTTGGACCCAAAGTATAACGAAAAGGGTATATTTGACCCCAAAGTATAACAAAGGGTATATTTAAACCATTTCTAATAGTACAAGGGTATATTTGACCCTTCTTCGTTTTTAAATCATATTTTATATTTTTTTAAAATATATATTTAAGATCTAGATAATTATTGTAAAAGTTATAGCCAAACACAACTCCAACTTTAAAAATTCCAAAAATAATTTTGATTCTCATGGTCAAATGGCAACTTAGGTTTTCTTAAATGAGATTTTTTTCCCGTAATCCCTCCTTTTGTCTTTTTGGGGAAAAAGGTGCCTATTTCTCAAGCTAAGAGATTTCCGTTTCATTTCATATTTAGAAAGAAAAGAATAGAGAGTAGAAAATACAACTAGTAGGAAAAAGCCAAAGGGGACTTGACTTAAAAATGATGGACTGGTAAAGCCAATGAAAATTAACCACGTAACCTCCCTCACAAAGTTTCCTCTTTATTGCCGAAGATTGCCTTTCCTCGTCTCAGTCTCCTAAACAGAACCAACTCCTCTCCCATTTTTTAACTCACCACTCTCAAACCAAAATGAAAAAAATCTTTCTCTAAACCAAAAACCTTAGAAAAACTCTCAAAGTTGATCATCAATTTCTCAATTTTTGTTCTTGTTTTCTTTCTCTGGAGTTAATTTGTTTGTTGATCAGAAAAGGATTACACTTGGCTATCTCTGTGAGTTTTTTTTTTTCATCTAATGGTATATGTTTTAATTGTGATTTCATGTTTGATTCTGTTTTCTGCTTTCAGATTTTCTTATCGTTTTTGCACTTGTTTTGTCTTTCTCTGTTTGGATTTTATGGCATCTGTTTTGATAACTTCTTTGAATCCCTCGTTTTCTCCGTCTTCTCTTTTTTCCCATGGTATTGAGAAATTCAGTGATACCTCATATACGTGTCAAATTGAATTTGGGTGGGTTAAAATGAACAATGACTCGTCTTAAAATTACTTAAATTGAAATGAGTTTGGAGTGAAATATGCTTAAAATGGGAGTCATAATTTAACGCCCCTAATTCTTACTAAGTTTTAATTATTTTATTTGTTCTTTTGTAATTTTTTAGCACCTAATTAAACTTTTTTAAAATTATGATTATGTACGTATTACACATCAAATAAAAAAATATCTTTTTCAAAATATTTTGACACAATTTCTCATTGATCAATTTAAGTTGCATATCAATCATTTTTTTATGGGCTGAAATGAATTCCCTTGAATAAATGAATAGGCGGGGTCCAATAACTCATCCAAACTTAAATGAATTGGACAAATTACATTTTTATGGATTAATTTTATCACCTCTAGATAACTAGAACTTGAATGGATCATGAGTCCCTGTTTTTGCATGAAATTATATGAATACTGGAAATATAACACACATTTCTCATAGATTCTATGTTCACCATCTGTGTTTTGATTTTCTTATGACCTTTTCTTTTTCTTTTTATCTATATTTTGTGTGTTTAGGACTTTAGGTGTATAAATCTTTATAAAAGATTTAATTTTCTTTTGAGTACCTTTGTTTCCTTTCTAGTTTGTTAGAGAGAATATATCGGTGGTTTTCTATTACGATGAGTAGGGTTGTTCAAAATCGAATCGATAATTGAATCAGAAAATTAGTTTATTGGCTTATTGTAATGGGTTATCAAATTAAAGGTTGGTGAACGGATTAAAATTTTATAGTTAATGGTTTATTGGTATGGGGGCGGATTACTCAATTTTTTTATTGAATAAACTGTTAACCCATTAAAAATTATCGTATTTACATTTTTACACCTAGATATATATAAAGTATCTCTTGTAAACTCAAAAAACTAGAACCACATTCATTATTCTATTCACATCTTAGCTTAGAAAATAATGAGGCACTTCTTGTGACTTCTAACCCTGAAATTAATTCTTAAATCAAAAGATAAATTATTCTTGATAACATGAAGGATCGCAATAAAAATGAAACAACCCCAATGCGTCCTTCACAAAGTTTGATATAAAACTGAAAAATTCAAAATCATATCAAAGAGTTAATTTTTCTGCCGATCCAGTAATTAAAAATTATTTCTACATATGTTTTAGGTCTAGAAGAAAATTTTAATTTGATTCTATGTTATAACCTATTAAAAAAATTGTATGAACAAAACTCAAGAAGCCTAAACGATTGATAAATAGATGAACAATAGTATATATACAAACAACTTAGTCAATGAAAAAATTGAGGACATATCGATAACCCTTCATATTTTATTGTCTTTTAGATTTATCCGATACACCGCTCAATAATCGTTCGTTAATTGCTAATCCAATACCAAATCAATTATTATCTTATTGGTTGGCTTATGGATTAGTATATTTAAAAGCCGATAACCAATAAGATGAACCGTTAAACATAATTATCCGCTCAATCCGCCCGATAAGCACCGCACCCCTAATGATGAGTTAACCAAAAAAGAACCCCAGTTAAGATTATGCCTGGACAGATCATTTTTAATATATTGGGAATCGAGTCAAGTTGGCTAGGAAATGACGCGCTGTATATGTGATAGTGATATACTCACTCCCTTTTAATCTGTTTATTTGGTTTTAATTTGACACATTTTTTTTAAAATTTTGTGATTTTTGATTAAGAATGTATAGAATGTACTAAAAAATAATTTAATCTTATGATTTTAAATATGTCATATGTAAAATTAAAATTAAAGAATTGCTAAGCATAAAAAAAGATACTCTATTTTTTTTTAAACGGACCAATAAAAAAAGTAAAACAAACAAATTAAAACGAAATGTATTGAGAACACTAGTTGTCTTTGTTACTCCTTCCGTCCCAAAAGATTACTGCATACTAAAAAAAACACCTTTACCGCGCCATATTATTATTGCGCACTTTATTATTTTTTTCTCAGAAACTATATATTTTCTTATATCAATGGTGATATTTCTTACTCCCTCATTTTATAGAAGCAAAAAACGTTGGCTTCAAATTTGCCTTTTAAATTTTCCTCCATATATATAATGCATAACTTGATCCCCAAGTAATTTGGTATATGCCTATAATTACAACCAAGTGGGATGGACTCCATGATTTCAACTCTTTGTGACAAAGTCTTTAGTCAAATATGCATGCGTTGACAAAATTACTTGTCTTTCTTAATAGTTTTCTTAATTTGGTATTTTCCTGTTCGTTTCGTTTGGTTGGGCGTATAAAGATCACTAATTTCCTGCATTCAATTTAGTATATCTAATAGTTTAGTTATCATTTTACTTCTCATCATAAGTGATATTTTATTTTATTTTGTTCATACCATATGAGTGATACTTGTATGACTTATAGTAACATAAAGTCTTGAATGAGAATGATGATCTAATTATTATTGGATAGCACTCAAGGATGTAACCTAGTAGTTAATAAAGTGGATTAAGAATTATGAGGTCAAATTTAAATATTTATTAGAGATTTTAAATTTAAATAAATTTTTTTATAATATTAAGAAATGAAAGAAATAACATTTGTTGGATAATTTTTGCCTATAATAGCTTAAACGTCAATAAAAAATGTGTATAGCAGCCAATCGCTATATTAATTAAAATGTATAAATACATTGTTGTTATATGTGTATAGCAGACAATCGCTAAATCAATTAAAAAATGTTCGAACAAACAATATTATAATAAAAAAATGTTGAAACAAACGTTACCAAAAAATTGATTGTATTTGGTAGTTGGTATGATGGAATTCTCGTTTTCTATGGAAAGTATTTTTCCTAGAAAATATATGTTGTTTAATTTTGACATTTGATTGGTGAATGAAAAATACTTTTAGGAGAAAAATTTATATTTATATAAAATTAATAATAATGTTAACAAATTCTATACTAGTATTTTGGTATTTTTTTTGAGCATTAGAAGCTAATGAGTAATAATGTACTAGTGTTAGCTGAAGATGAAATTAAGTACAGTAGTAGTTATGATAACTATTAAAATACTCCCTCTAGTTCAATATAAATAAATTATTGTGGGTGTTGTACACTTCTTAATAAAGATATGTAAAAACCTTAAATTAAGAGTAATTTGTTAATATTATTATTTTATTTTTTCAACTTTTTCAAAAATAAAAATAGTCATGATTTAAAATTTAAAAATAATTAAAAATCTCACTAAAAGGAATAGATTTTTTTTTAAAATAATTAATTAGCTCTTAAATTCTGAATAATTTATTTATTTTAAATTATAAAAAGAAAGTGTCAATAATTTATTTATATTAGAGTTGAGGGAGTAATAATTTTTGAACTCACAACTCCCGTTGCCTCAGCGCGGCTTGCTTCTCTCATCTTTAATCTCTCTGTTTTTTTCTTCTTCAAGAACTTGGTGCTTTTTTTTCAAGAAAAAAAGGACGTGACGTCGCTCTGTGAGTTGTTCATCTAAGTACTATCTCTGATCATGTAAATGTGACTTCAATTTTGGGTCATTTTCCCTATCAATAGTTTCTTACTTTTGTCTTTTCCTTTTTTGTCTTTCTCTGTTTCCAATGTCTGAATTCTGTTTTGATTGAATTCCATTGTTTTTTCCATCTTTTTTCTCTGTTTGCTTTTGATGGGTTCTTCCTACGAAACTGTTTACAGTTAAAGAAAGAAAGTATTGGAATTTAGCAGAAAATCAGCCACCTACATTGCCTGTATATTTCTTAAACTGTTAATCTTTGTCCTTTTTCTTGCTGATATATGACTTTTGGAATGACTATTTTCTAATTGCAGAAAAATGGAATTCTCTCAAGCACACTACATGAATGATGAATGGGACGATAATTCGCCCAATACCTTCAAGGGATTTCCCTTAGCAACTACAGCTCAGAGGCATGGTGTTCATGACTGGGTATGTTCAAATTCTTTAGGAAATTGATCTTTTGTTCCATAAAAAGAGCGCATATGTTGTACAACTTATCTGCAAAGAGTAAAGTAGCAACTGTTTTCTTTATTTCTTGCTTGTTTAAGGCCTTCTCTTTTTAATAATTGTGCTGTACATTGTGCACTTCCTTTGTGACTTGAGACATCAGTTAAAATGGACGTGTTCTGTTAGTTATGAAGTTGGAAGCGTTCTTCTGATGATTAGTGCTGTTGCTTAGTTCTCATGTATTACCATCTTCTTCCCCATTTTCTTTTCTTTTTGATGATGAATGCACTTGACTCGTTATGTTTCATGATTGGCCAATCTTTAGTTCCCTGTTTTCTTTATAGCGGCTTCTTTTAGACCTTTCTCCTTAGAAGAAGCAAGGAAAAGAGTCTAGGAGAGCAAAATCTCTTGATTTTGATTACTATACCTCTTTTGAGAAGTCTCTCCTCTTGCACTGCAGCTTGCAGATTATGGCTTTAAGACTCACGCTTATCACACTGATGAATTTCCTGCACACATCATAAGGGAAGGGGATAAGAAGATAAAAGATGTGGTGAAGGAACATGCACTCCCATTCCTTCCTGCTAAATCTCTTATGAAGTTTAAGGCTGTGTCCAAAGAATGGGATAAATGGATAGCTAGTCCTTTATTAAGCCACCAACAAAGTGTCTCTTGCCAGAGTTTTTCGGGCTACTTCTGTCAAGATATGAAGATGGGATGGGATACAAACGCTATGTTTTTATCTCTGGACCATTCTACAAGTGGAGTTCCCAGTCCAGCCCTTGATTTCTTGCCTGAAGTTGTCAAAATTCTAAGCTCTTGCAGTGGGTTGCTCCTTTGTCAGGGGTCGGAGAAGTATTATGTTTGCAACCCTGCAACCCAAGACTGGAAAATGCTCCCTCTTCCTCTGTGTTATCATGGGGATGAACCTGCAGTTGTTCTTGCATTTGAGCCTTCTCTTCGTAACATTGAGGCTTATTATCATGTTATCTGTGCATTTCCTATGCTTGGTCAGCCAATTATCGGCTTTGAGATTTACTCTTCAGAATCAAATACTTGGAGCTGCTCTTCTGCATACTGTACTGACCTAGAAAACCCAAGGCTACGTGGTGGGGGTTTCTATATGAAGGGGGTTGCTTATTATGAGACGGAATCAAACGAAGTACTGGCCTTTGATGTAAAAGATGAGATCCCTGCAATTATATCTTTACCTGATCAAGTTGGGAGACATGGATCCTTAACACAGATGGAAGGTGAGCTGTGCTACGTTGCTGCTAATAATGAATGTGGAAATGTTTTCTTAATAGATATCTACCAAGGCATGGAAATGAGCCTGAAGCGCAGTGTTAGCGTCAATCTTGGACCCAATAGGAGTTTTACTCAACCGTGCAAGGTACTACCCTGTGTTAACAGTGATGCTGTGGCGATTCACACTGGACAATTCATATACTTTTATCACATCAAGGAGCAGAAAGTTGAGTCTATAGCAAGTTCATGCGCTATGGGTCGTGCCCAAAAGTTCCTGCCCTACATAAACAGCCTTGCTATCCTACATGAGCTGAAGGAGCCTTAATTGACTATGTCCATGGTTTTTCTGTACAGTAGAAAATCACTGATTTTACAGTTGTTTTGAATCTTTGCTTACATCGCGACTTTGATGTATAAAACGAATATGCATGTTGACATTCTCTTTTTGGTAAATAAAGGATTTTGTGTAAGGAGCTGTTTCATTCTCTGTTACCTTTCGCCTATTCACACATTGAATTTTCATTTTTGGTATTATATACTCTTCAAAAGATGACTACATGTTGGGGTTTCTCCTATCTATCAGAATATTTGATACAAGGGGGCAGGTGTTCCAATTTGCTTCCTTTATTTAGCTAGTAAGTCATCAATTAGTGACTATTACACCTTTTGAAGCATAGCAACTATTTCCTTTGCCTTTTGTGTGAGGTCTGCGAACATTGCAATCCACGGACACCACTGCACTTCTGAAAAGGCAAGATATATTATTTAGTTTGAAGTAATTCTCACTTGGGAACCTAACAAACACTTTTGACAACATAGATAGTCAAAAAATATAAGAACACCACAAAAGTCTCATTTTTTCGTAATTGACATGTCATGTCATATTAAAGTCTCATTCTTTAACCCATATCCACCATACCCATTTCCTTAAAAGTGTTTTGGTTGTTCTGTTCAAATAGTCCGCTGAATGTTGCTTGATTAAACAACAAAACAATTCTGTTAATTAACTTGGTTTATGCTTTCACTTTTTGGTGTTTCGTCTTTCTTCTTTAATGTCCTCCCCTGTATTGTTAATTATTTTATCTAATTCAAAAGGTATCGTTGTAATCTTTTACATTGCTATATAACATCGAGAAATTTCATAAATCGCATGATTATAGGGCTTAATTACCATACCTAACAATACTTTTCATATTTATCAAACCTAGTGATTGATAGTTTTACTCGCGATACAGTGTGTCAAACTCGTTAAGAGGTTGTATCGGTTAAAAGTGTTTAAATCGCGGCAAAATCTTTTTTTAAGAAAACAAAAACACGTAATATATCGGAGCAAATCACACATTGTCCATTTCTTTAGAGTCGTACTATCTCTAATCCAAAAATAGAGCACGGAAATTGAACCTTCTCTCCTTCAACGTCTGTGAAGGAGAAAAATCAACCATTAGTCGATATGTAAAGGATCAAAATCATTCCATTTCTGCATTTGAAGATACATATAAGGATCAAACATTAGTTCACACTTTGACACTTGAAAATCAACTTGTCTTTCAAGATAGCAAAGACAGATCCAAGCAGGCTCATAAAATCAGAATGGTTTGTGCAGATTTTGCATCATGCTATATGGAAAGAGAGGAATAGTAGAATCTTTGAAGGGAAGAGATATTATGTGACCAAATTGCCAAGGAAATTGCTGTATTGCTCTCCCACAACCTCGTTTTCATGGTTTAGGCGGCTCCCATCTCGCTCACCGCTACTACGGGAATCACTTTTGCTTTCTTTTCCTCGGGCTACTAAGATATTTCAGTTCGCCAGGTTGTCTCTTGCCTGCCCATGGATTCAGCATCAGTTCGAAAGGTTGCCCTATTCGGGAATCTCTGGATCTATGCTTATTTTCAACTCTCCGAAGCATTTCGTCGGCTTGGCCTTTCATAAGTGGAGACAGAATAAAACGTCCATAATAAAGGCGTTTACTCTCTCTTCTTGATTCAAACCGAAAAGTGCCTACTTGTCAAGCAAACTTTTGATGGAACCGCTCCAACGGAGAATTGACTTAAAGAATGAGCGGTTAAATCCAATGAAAATTAACCACGTGGTCCTTACTGCCGAAGATTTTTTCAGTTTCAAGAAACGCCATTAGTATATATAATAGTATCAGTTTTGAACTCAACAAACTCCCATTGCAACAAACATCGCTCTGTCAGTTTTGATTGCATGTGTGACTTCATAATTTCATTTTCTTTTTTGATTTTTTTCCTTTCATTTGTGTCATTCTGTGTTTCCAATGTATGAAATCTTTTTTTTGTGATCTTCTAAGAACGCTTCTTTCATGGGTTCTTGCAAATTTTTTCATAGTATATGGGCCTGTTCTTCTTGTATGCGAGTGAAATTTATAAGATGCTCTCTTCTGTATGATACTGAAATTCTACCCATCTGGTTTTTGATTTTTCTTGATGGCTCTCTGTTTCTCTTTTGTGTAAATATTCCATCACTTCTGCTATGGCAAGATACACCAAACCCTAGTGAAAACCGTATGAGACCTTTTTTTATTGGTTTGGGGGTGTGGGGGTGGGTGTACATGATGACAATGTGTGATCCATTTCAACTTCTTGGATACAAAGTCTTATAGTTGCGCGGGTTGACCATTAGTCTTTGATAATAGTTTTTTTTGGCATGGATTTGGTGTAGTACAATATAAGTGGCTGATTCCTTTCAAATTCCATCCTTATATTTTTTCTGATTACAACTTTTTCAAGAAAGAAGAAAGATATTGGAATTTCGTAGAAATTTATCGGAATCAGCCACTAGCATTGCCTGTATATTTCTTAAACTGTTAATCTTTGACCTATTTCTTGCTGATATGTGACTTTTGGAATGACTTTTTTCTAATTGCAGAAAAATGGAAATCTCTCAAGCAGACTTTTGGAATGACTCTGATGAATGGTGGACCGATAATTCTCCAAATACCTTCAAGGGATCTCTCTGTGTATGTTTTACCCCTTTTCTCTCTCTTTTTAGCTCAACTTCTTTATGAAAGATTGATCTTATTTAAAATCTTGGCGACTATTTTCTCTGTAAATTGCTCTCTTTACATATTTTCAGAACAAAGTTGATCTCAAGAGTAAAGTAGGAACTGTTTTCTTTATCTTTTGCTTGTTTAAGCCTTTTCTTGTTAATATTTGTGCTGTACATTGTTCACTTCCTTTGTGATTTAATACAGCAGTTAGAATGGACATGTTCTGTTATTTCTGTATAAAAATTTGAAGTTTTCTTCCGATGATTAGTGGTGTAGCTTAGTTTTCATGTATTTACCCCTCTTCTTCCCCATTTCCTTTTCTTTTTGATGATGAATGCACTTAATACAAGCTTCAATTAATTGAATATCCCATTATGTTTCATGATTGGCCAATCTTTAGTCCCCTGTTTTCTTTATAGCGGCTTTTTTAAAACCTTTCTACTTTCTAGAAGTGATCCTTCTCCTTTGCAGAAGTAAGCAAAACAGTCCATGAGAGCAAAATCTCTTGATCTTGATTACTATACCTTTTTTTAAAAGTCTCTCCTCTTGAACTGCAGCTGGATTACTACAACCTTGTTTCTTATGAATTTCCTGCACACGTCACAAGGAAAAAGGATCTAAAGATTGAAGATGTGGTGAAGGAACAAGTGCTGCCATTGCTTCCTGCTAAATCGCTTACGAAGTTTAGGGCTGTGTCCAAAGAATGGGATAAATGGATAGCTAGCTCCTTATTAGCCCACCAACAAAGTTTCTCTTGCCAGAGCTTTTCAGGCTACTTCTATCAAGATAGGAAGAGTGGAGGGGAATTGAACACTATGTTTTTATCTCTGGACCATTCTGCAATTGGAGTTCCCAGCCCAGCCCTAGATTTCCTGCCTGTTCAAACTGTCAAAATTCTAAGCTCATGCAGCGGGTTGCTCCTTTGTCAGGGGTTGGAGAAGTATTATGTTTGCAATCCAGCAACCCAAGACTGCAAAATGCTCCCTCTTCCTCGGTGTTATCATGGGGATGAACCTGCAGTTGTTCTTGCATTTGAGCCTTCTCTTCGTAACATTGAGGCTTATTATCATGTTATCTGTGCATTTCCTATGCTTGGTCAGCCAATTATCGGCTTTGAGATTTACTCTTCAGAATCAAATACTTGGAGCTGCTCTTCTGCATACTGTACTGACATAGAAAACCCAAGGCTACATGGTGGGGGTTTCTATATGAAGGGGGTTGCTTATTATGAGACGGAATCAAACGAAGTACTGGCCTTTGATGTAAAAGATGAGATCCCTGCAATTATATCTTTACCTGATCAAGTTGGGAGACATGGATCCTTAACACAGATAGAAGGTGAGCTGTGCTATGTTGCTGCTAATAATGAATGTGGAAATGTTTTCTTAATAGATATCTACCAAGGCATGGAAATGAGCCTGAAGCGCAGTGTTAGCATCAATCTTGGACCTGATAGGGGTTTTACTCAAATGTGCGAGGTACTTCCCTGTGTTAGCAGTGATGCTGTGGCGATTCACGTTGGCCAATTCATATACTTTTATCACATCAAGGAGGAGAAAGTTGAGCTTATAACAAGTCTATGCTCTGAGGGTCTTGGCAAAAAGTTCCTGCCCTACATAAACAGCCTTGCGATGGTTACATGAGCTGAAGGAGCCTTAATTCACTATGTTCATTGTTTTTTCGTACAGTAGAAACTCACTGATTGTACAGTTCTTTTAAGTCTCTGCTTACATTGTGGCTTGGATGTATAAAACGAATATGCGCGTTGACGTTCTCTTTTTGGTACATAAAGGATTTTGAGTAGGGAATTGTTTCATGTGGGTAGTTGAAATTTCTTTGAATATAATGTTTGTTCTCTTTTACCTATTCACTATGAATTTTTATTTTTGGTTCCTGTAGGCTTATTGATGCACACCATTTGTTATATAAGCGCTCAAAGACAATTTGCTTCCATCTAGTTCTAGCTTATGTGAGATTACACTGAGTTGTTGTTGTAGTGACTATTACACCTTTGAAGCATAGCATATTACTTCCTTTGCATGTGTTGATTTCTAATGCCTTCTGAAGTACTCTGAATTTAGCAAAATGCAATATCCATGGACACCACTGCATTTCTGAAGAGCCAAGATGATACATGGCCTGTTTTCACATTAAAATAATTTGTAATTTTTTATTTGACTCAATTTCTTTTGTTGTAATAAAGTTTCTCCAACTAAAATTTCAATATACTGATCTTTTGATATTAATGATAAAGTGATAACAACACTTTTTTCCAACCAGAAAAGTGTATAAAATACTTTCTATTCAATTTTTTAATCCTATCATATTTAATTTCTTGAGTTACAACATTTCATGATTAGTTAAAACATTTTGGAAAACCAAGATTTACAATGATAATTTTAATAATACGTATCACTTGGTGTCAAAATATTAGCAGATGAATATTTTCTTATCAAATTTCAAGAAACTTTAAAAGTAATATCTATTCTTTTAAGAGTTAATGGTAAAACACATCCAAACTATCACTTTTTCGCGAATTTCATATCTCAACTATCTATTATTCTATTCACTTACCTAAACTATGACTGCGCACCGGACCGGACCGGAACCACCGGATCGGAATAGACCGGTACCGGACCGTACCGGTACGACCCATACCGGAATGGGACCGGTACCGGAATGAACCGGACCGGTACAACCGGTATGGAAACCGGATTCCATCCCATTCCGGTTAAACCGGAATGGACCGGTACGGTACCGGAATGGACCGGACCGGACCGATCGGTTTATCATTTTTTTTTTCTTCAATTTTTAAATTTTGAATTTCAAACTTAATTTTCAAGTGATAATATATAACTTAAAAGTTTTTATAACTTATAAAAGTTATTTATGTTTTAAATTTTTATAACTTATATAAATTATATTTGAAGTTTATTAGTTTGTTAAAGTTTTTCTTTTTTTAAGTTTTTTAATTTATAAGTTATAAGTTTTATTAAGTTATAGTTTATCTTTATACTTTATATATATTTTTTAAGTTATATATTTGAAATGTTTTAGTTTGTTTAAAGTTTTTTATTTTTGTAAGTTTTCAATTTATAAGTTTGTTTAAAGTTTTTTATTTTTTTAAGTTTTCAATTTATTAGTTTATGTTTTCAATGAATAAATGTATACAAGTATAAAAAATGATAAAAAATAAAAAATAATTCAATTGATTCACAATTTCAAACTAATATTACAATTTACAACTATTAGTAAAGAGCCTAATTTACGCAGCCACCTTCTAGGAAGGGTTCTGTTTCAACTAAGCGCACCTAATTTACGCAGCCACCTTCTAGGAAGGGTTCTGTTTCTGTTTCAACTAAGCCTCGAATGTAATACTAATACTTGTATAGATTTATAAATTTATCTTCTAAACTTTGTAAAGTTTCAGCTTCTTCAACCTCAATTCCTGGTAAAGCTGCTTGACGATCTTCAAGTTCAGCGCCATCATCACTATCAAATCCCATGAGGTTATCTATGGCTTGTTCTGCTACATTTTGCAACTTTGGTCTTCCAACGTTTCTTCGCTCGGCGTTGATCCAATCTCTAAACAACACCGATACATCCAAACTGTCTTCTGCTAAGGAATATCTATGGTCTCCAATTTGAAATCTTGCCGCGCTGAAAGCTTGCTCCGAAGCAACTGATGATCCTTGAATAACTAGCACGTATCTCACCGTCTTGCTAAGTTTTGGAAAGAGTTCTTCACGACATTTCCACCAATCCAATAGTTGTGGTATGTCATCCGTAGTTGGAATATTATCAATACCTTGTTCAAGATACTTAGAAAATTCATACTTATTAGAAAAATCAAGACCAAGATATGATCTTGCTTTACCATGGACACCTGATCTCGACGTAGAAGTTTGAGGGGCATGATCGAGATTTTCTAAGGTCACAGTATATTTGTCATACATTTCTTTAGCCCAAATTTTAATACTATCTTGACATGTTATTAAATTCGGTGTTTCTTGTGGTGAAATATTTAAATTAGTATAAATTTCTCTAACTAAAGCTTTTGCACCAACTTCTTTATATTCCGGGTTAAAAAGAATTGCAGTTAAATAAATTTGGGGAATAGAAAAAAAATATTTTTTAAATTTTTTAATCATAGCTTCAATAGAATCCTTAAAATATGAATTTTGTTTATAGATAGCAAAAAGGCATGAAATATTCCAAATATGCATTAAAATTTCACTAATAGTAGGATAATATGTCCAGAAAAAATTTTGGTAGCATCAAAAAATGATTTTAAAAAGAGTTTAAGTGCTTCTACTGCATCTCAATCACTGTCCTCAAGTTTATCATCAGGATAAGCATTATGACTATTAAACATCATAGTAATAGGCTTTTTATACTTATAAGCAACTTCAAGCATTTCATAAAAAGAATTCCATCTAGTTTTAACATGCTTTGGAACTTTTCTAAATGGAACTTCACACAATTTACAAAAATCTTTATATTGTTGAATTCTACTATTATTATTCATATAAAAATCCAAAAAATTGCATTTTCAACTTTATCAATACAACTATCAAATACCCTAATACCATCTTTCACAACTAAATTTAATATATGTGCACCACATTTGATATGAAAAACATATTTACTAATTGGACAAAGTCTAGTTTCTAGCATAGTCATAGCATTTAAATTAGCAGAAGCATTATCTAAAGTAATACTAATCACTTTATCAGTAAGATAAAAACGTTGTAAAATTTTTAATACACTTGAAGAAATATAAGTACCAGTTTTTTTGTGTTCACAAATTTTATAAGCGATAATTCTTTTTTGCATTATCCATTTATAATCAATCCAATGTGCAGTAACAATTAAATAATCAAATCCGTTAGGACTACGACCTATATCAGTGGTAATAGAAGCCCTACAATCCATCATATAAAAATATTTACGAAGATATTGCATATGTTTTTCATAAAATTCAAAAATATCTCTTTTTACCATGCTTCTTGTAATACCTTCAAAACTGGAACAAAATGTATCCCGAATATATCTTATAAAACCATCATGTTCTCCAAAATTATAAGGCAAACCACAAACAACAACCATTTTAGCAAAATTTTCACGATCACAATCACGGTCCCTATTATAGGGCCGTTGTGAAACATGACCAGCAGAGTTTGAAGGATTTAGTGAAGTTTGAATCATGTTTGACCCGCCAACAGAGGGTCCAACGCTAGAGCCAGCATCACCTTGACTAGCTAGATATGCTTGTCACTCTCTCAGATGTTTCTTAAGCAAATGAGTTTTTAATCCCCCAGTCGAACCTCCACTAGCACCAGATACATATTTCCAATTTTGTTTACAAATACGATACGTAGACACAGTTTTTTCTTCATTTAAAAAATAAAATTTTCATACAGTTGATTTTAAAGGACGTTGTGGTTTGGTCTTACTCCTCACTGGAGTAATAGGGGGAAGATCAACTCTGACTTGAGGATTATCCTGAGTTGGAGCTTCGGGAATAGTGGGGGCGGGGGCAATAAAGGGACTAGTCAGTGTATCAGTTTCTTCTAAATCATCATCCTCATGCATTTCTACTTCTTCATTTAATTCATCTTCTAAATCATTATACATTCTTTCATAAGCTTCGTTAGGAATAGGGTCATCCGTAGTAAATGAAAAATTAGTTTCATTAACATGCGTAAATTCATCTGTATTAAATCTAATTTGAGGAAGAGCAGAGCGGAGAGAAGAACTAGAAGAACCACTACCTATTTTACCCTTCACATAACTTTTTGTTCTTGAAATAGTACTTTTTTTACCGATTTTTTTTGAGATGGATCCATAATATAATAAAATATAAAATTAGCAAATTAAAATAAACAAATCACAAGTTCACAAATCTCAAATTCACAAATAAATCACAACTAATAAACAAGAATAAAAATTAAAAAATTAAAGAGTGGAACGAATATACAAAACGTCTGCCGTAAAAACAGACGATTATAACTGAAATTTGAAGAAGATTGCTCCTCCAAAATTCACCAAATTATACTTCACTTGCAAAATAATAACAATAATTATAGAATTTGTAAATATTAAGAGATGAAAATTGAGAGAGAATGAGAGTTGAATGGATGAATAAAAATTAAAAGGGGAAGGGATATTTATAATGAAAAAAAGGAAGGGGGCTGTTGGGGGGTGCTGGGGGGATATGGGAGTGGGGGTGGGTGGGAGGGCTAAAATAGCCGTTGGGTGGCTGAAATAGCCGTTACCCAACGGCTGCCAACGACTATATTTTCATTAAAAAAAAAAAAATCAAAAATCCCGCGTTGACCGGTTGACTGGACCGGACTGGACCGGAACCGATTTGTAACCAGTACGAACCGGTATCGGTTTGCCGGTACGAAATATCAAACCCGGTCCATTTCGTTCAACTGCCGGTACCATACCGTTTCATCCCGGTACGTACCGGACCGGTACGGACCGGTACCGGTACCAGAATGGACCGGAATGGTACCGGTCCGGCGGGCAGCCTTAACCTAAACTATCACCAATTCGATTTTCATATCTCAACTATCACTCTCTTTTTGTATTAAACACACCTCGATGCTGAGTTAGCCTACACACACATGCTCGTCGGTTGGGAATGAATATTTGGCCAACTCAGCATTACGTATCCTTTAATACAAATGGAGTGATAGTTTAGGAAGATAAAAAAACAATGGATGGTTAAGATATGAAATTCGCGAAAAAATAATAGTTTCAAAATATTTTTGAGCATTAACTCTTGTTGTAATCATAGAGATGTCATAAATGAATATAAGATGTATTTGATATTTAAAGGAGAAAATAAAACTATTTTTATTGTATCCACTTTTCATCATTTACAGTTGATGACTGAAACAAATTTGATCATGTAAGGTGACTGACAAGTAAACAGCCCTTTTAAAATGGGAAGACGTGAGTAATGACAATTGTGGGGTAATCAGACAAGGAGGAACTAAAATTCTGGAAAGAGGAATAACTAACTTATGATGTTAGCTCAAATTAGAGGTGTTAAATGCCAACCTCTAAAAGATTTGAGAGAGAGGGCCCCTTCTTTTTAGGACTTGCAAGTATTGTTTGGGGGGTTGGGGCTGAGGAAAAGGGTAGACTAACATGAAATTTTTACAATGTTAAGATTTCTCTCTGTTCCATTTGACAATCACCATTCATTCTTGTTCTTCCTTGAGGTAAAAATCTCTTCTTTTTTTCTTTCTTTTTCTTTACAACCACATTAGTAACATTGTTATTGATTGTGATGGCAATATGCTAGGGACATTGAATCGTTGAGAAGAAGAGCAGTTAACGGGAGATAAAATGGATTATGTTGGTGAAAATAAAATGGATTCATCTCCTGAGACTGCTTCCTCCAATGATACTGATTCTAACGAGAGCCCTCCATCAAATGTAACTCCCTCACCACCAAAAAATGATTCGTCATCATCATCGTCTCCGCCTTCATCACCACCGCCACAATCTCCTCCTCCATCCCCTGATGCATCACCACCCCCACAAAATAATTCTCCTCCGCCTGCATCACCATCGCCCTCCGAGGAATCTAATTCATCACCACCAAAAGATAATAATAATAATAACCAATCCCCTCCACCTTCTAATACACCTCCGCCGCCATCATCCAATACTCCATCACCCCCAAATGCTCCCAAGAACAATAATAACAATAATAATGATGGGTTTCCTCCATCAACGTTATTATTTTCTCCACCACCTTCTATCTCTTCACGTGAACCACCTCGTCCACATTTGTCTCCTCCTTCACACTCGGGATCTAATCAACCATCACCTCCTAACAACAACGACTCTGATTCCTCTTCCTCATCAAGTACTGTCGGTATAGTTGCTGGAATTGCCGTGGGAGGCGTAGTCATCCTTGCCCTTGTCATTCTCTGTATATGGTGTACTAGAAGGAAGAAGAAACGGAGATACTATATGGGTCCTGGACCTAAAGGTCTCTTACTATTACCCTCTTTCAATTAATTAATTATTGCAATTCCTACTACTTGTGAATAATAATTTTTGATTTAACAAGGTGGTGAGCAATACTACAATAATAACAACAATCAATGGAATAGACGTCAGTCTATGGATCACGTTATGAAGGTACCAACAAGTGAAATGGGGACTCAGGGTGGTTGGGCTGCAGCTACTCCATATCATCAGGCAGCTAATTCAAGCAGCGAATTCGGCTCAGGTTTTTCAGGCCAAGCAGTGCCATTGCCTCCTCAGTCACCTAACATGGGTGGACTTGGTGGCTTCTCCCAGAGTCAATTCACTTACGAGGAGCTAGCTAAGGCCACAGATGGATTTTCTCAGCCCAATCTGTTAGGCCAAGGTGGGTTCGGATACGTGCATAAAGGTGTTTTGAATGATGGAAGAATCGTTGCCATCAAGAGTTTGAAAGCAGGCAGTGGACAAGGCGAAAGAGAATTTCAGGCTGAGGTTGAGATCATTAGCAGAGTTCATCATCGTCATCTTGTGTCCCTTGTTGGATATTGCATTGCTAATGGACAACGCATGTTGGTCTATGAATTCGTTGACAACAAAACCTTGGAGTTCCACCTTCATGGTACATTCTTTCCTGTTCAATATTCACTCCTTCTAAGATCATGTCATATTGTGAAATCAGAGAATCCTTTTCCTATTTGATTCTTGAATTTCAATTCAATGTATTTCTTAATTCTAGTCTTGATAAGGGTGAAATCAAATCCATTGTTGTAGGAAAAGGTCAACCTGTCATGGACTGGGAAACCAGACTTAAAATTGCTCTGGGATCAGCCAAAGGACTGGCTTACCTCCATGAAGATTGTATGGACATTCTAATCCACACTTTCACCCCTTTCTCTCTCCCTATTTTTCTCTCTCTCATTTCTTGCTTTATACATGCAGGTCAACATAGAATTATCCACCGCGACATCAAGGCTGCAAACATTCTCCTAGACCTCAATTATGAAGCCTTGGTAATTAAATGACCAGCCACATTTGATTTGTGAATAAACTTTCACTATCATGTGTTTTACTTTTTCACTAGATATGTCAATGAAAATATGAAGATCATAAGTTTTAAGTTAAAACCTTACATTTTTGTTAAAGAAAGGCTTATTAACCATCACATTGACCTGAGATATGAAGGAATAATTTTGGTTTATATATTAGGTGGCAGATTTTGGATTGGCTAAGCTTACTTCTGATAACAATACTCATGTATCAACTCGTGTTATGGGAACATTCGGGTGAGTCAAGCTTCACTAGTCGCATACAACTTGTATTCAACAATCAGAAGCAATTATGTATTTTATTCCTTTCAGAGTTTTAACATATTTCACATGTATACAACATGATCAGTCTCTAAGCAAGAAAATTACTTTGTAACATACTGCAGGTACTTAGCTCCTGAATATGCATCTAGTGGCAAGCTAACAGAGAAATCAGATGTGTTTTCATATGGAGTCATGCTGTTGGAGCTCATAACCGCGAAAAAACCTGTTGATCCTAGCAATATGATGGAGGACAGTTTAGTGGACTGGGTTTGTTCTAGATCCTCAGTTCACAAGTCTCGTGCATTATGATTTGATTGCGCCAAGATGTGCTTAGACTTGTAACTTTTGCTTCAGGTATTGATCTAATATCTTATGTATGAATGTACACAGGCTAGGCCCCTTCTTACAAGAGCACTGGAAGAGGAAAAATATGATGGACTGGTAGACGCGCGTCTTGAAGGGAACTTTGATACAAATGAGCTACATCGCATGATTGGTTGTGCTGCTTCTAGCATTCGCCATTCTGCTAAAAGACGTCCCAAAATGAGTCAGGTATGAGTTCCCTCTCTAGAATTACAATTAACTTAAAAGACAGCTAATAAATACTACTAGTAATATTTACACTATAATTTAACGTGTTGTTACTAACATTATGTATTGTGAACAGATTGTACGTGCCTTAGAAGGCAATTCATCGTTGGAGGACTTGAACGATAATGCAAAACCTAGCAAGGCTCCTAGCTTTGCCTCGTCAAATGGGGTACCCACTCAGAGCTATGATACTGGTATGTATAATGCTGACATGATGAAGTTCAGGAAAATGATTATGCCAACCCAAGAATTCAACAACAGTGAACATAGAACTCCAAGTGAGTAATGAATCAACCCTTCTTTCCTCCTCATCCTCAAGCAGCGATTCCACTCGGGGGCGAGAGTAAAAAAAGAAAGACCTAAAGCTTGAGATATTTTTCAAAACACTTGGCTGGAACTACTGGTAACAGAGATTTGGGATTACAACAATGTCTATGATCATGTACATTCACTCATATCTTGATTTGAATAACAAAGTTTATAGGATCAGAATACGACTATACATACTTTTTTGTTTCAATTTGTACAGCAATTCACATACAATTTCCTACAAAAATGCTGAAGATATTTATGTTTACGATATAGTGATCATCTGCTTGATATTTGTACTCTTATATTTGATGTTTTAAAGTTGTTTCGTTTGTAACTACGAAAATAGTCTATCTACCAAAATCATGTCTATTGTGAATATAATTTATTTTCAACTTTATGGGAGGTTTGCTTTGGAAGATTTCATTGTGCTCTCACAAACAATTCCTACTTGTAAAAAAACAAAAAAAAGAAGATGTATTCAACATTTTCTGTTATTACCGGATACATTTCTATGTTTCTAAATAATTTAAGTTTTAGACATTTCATTTTATCCTTAATGAGATGACTTATAGCCATATAAATATTTTAGATCACAAGTTTCAAAAGTCTTTACTCGGAGAGATGGATTCTAAACAAATACAGTCTACATGAAAAATACAGACTAATAAATTCAGGGTCAGAGTAATCCTATGAAAAGTTATCAAACGTCGTTTGGTAGAGTGTATAAAAATAGTGTAGAATATGGTGTATTAGTAATGCTTGCATTAGTAATGCTGATATTAATTATACTTGCATTAGCTATGCTGAGATTTTTCTTATGTAGTGTTTGGTTTGGTGTATTAAAAATGACATGTTTTGCATACTTTTTAAAAAAAATATTTGCTTACAAAAATACCCTTCATAAATATGGTGAAAAGGATGTGAAAAAAGTTTTAAGGGGCAATTGTGTCTTTAATCATGCTAATGCATGCATTAGAATCCATTGTTTTACTAATACCATGAATTTTGAGGTATTAGTAATACACACCTCAATACACATAAATAAGCTAAAAATCATAAACTAAAATTTGTAACAAAATATACATTATCCGTCCTTACATTCTACGCAACATGTTGTCAAAAAGTTGAATAATATTTTGTGTAGTGTTTTCGACAAATTTGAACAATGAAAATAGATGGCAAGTGTATGATCGAATTGATCAGGCCATGTAGGAATTATAAACAAGGTTCAAGCCTATGCGTTACGACGAGACGAGTCGTTTATCATTACAATAGGGACAAGTGAAAATGCAGTGATGTATCCAACTGAGCATCCAAAAGATCGATAGACTTGAACATATGTATACAACTGAGACTAATTAATACAAGCGCAATAACATGGTTAATGTGTCAGAAGAGTGTTCAAACACTCAAAAATCATGTTTGTGAAGTAATATGGGTATTTAGAATTGGGGAGAAGTGGATTGGAGCAAGTTGAGAATAATCTGAAGTTGGAAATGATTTAGATATTTACTGAAAAACAGCAGCCACTGTTGTAACGGCTGAAAATAGGGCGCTTTCATACATGATTTTAAAGACTAGCTCTATATTACGGCGAGGCGGGTCGATGATCTTATTGGGCTTTAGACTCACTCTCGTTGATTTTTCTAATCTCTGCATATCCTTCTACTAGTGCAATTATTAGTTGACTTTAATTTGATCTTGTTCGAGGCCTTTTCAAAGTTCAACTGAAGTGAGTTAACCACATCATCGTCCTTGGTCGCACTTCATGCTGATGCTAGTATTTATTTTGTTTACTTTTGGGTTGTATCCCAAGTTATGCAATCACAATCTATGATCTTTGACTATATGAATTCGAGTCATGAGTGACTTATTAAATTTATGTTTTTTTACCATGAGAATCACAAATATTATTAATTGCATTTCTAATATTTTAGTTTATGGTGGGTATAGGTGAGATGACAAAGAATTGAGTTTGCCCGAGGATAATGATTCTTCAAAGGCCAATCATGACTCACATATTTGGATTGTGATAGATTCACTTAATCAAGTTAAGAAATCAAGTATGGATGATAACTTGACAAGAAGTCAGATCGTGACATTTTATCACCACATTGGATATTTATCAATGAAAACATGTCACGTGCCTGTTTGCTAAGCTTTTTTATAACTATGATTACACACATATATTCTCATCTGAATACACAATTCGAATGCAACGCTCAGCGTTGACTCACAAATCCTAATTTCGTAATTACATCCAACTCCGAAGGGCAATTTCATTACATCGATTTCCCGCCCTTTTTGGTGTCTCCTGCACCGGCAAGGAAAGAAACATATATATATGTAAAATAAAATATTTTGCCCACGCGCGCACACATCCCAAATAGTGCTACAAAAATCCCTACTCCATTTTCATTGCCGCCCATTTTCTTTGAATCTCTTCCATTGATTCCCATTTCTGGAGTTTAATAGGTTTGTTCCTTTTTTTTGCCTAAATATTTCATGATTTTGCCCTATTTTCTGATTATTTTTGTTGGATTTCCGTCTCAGTGTACATTTCTATGTTTTTTGACTCATTTTTCGGAGAGATAGAAAAACTGGTATAATGTATTTTTTTTTTCTGAGTTGTGAAAAATCTTTTATGATTTTGCCCTATTTTCTGAATATTTTTTGTTGGATTTCCGTCTCCGTACATTTCTGTGTTTTTATGACTCATTTTTCGGAGAGATGGAAAAACTGGTTCGTGTTCGAGTTGATGAGGCTTTTGCATAATGCATTCATTTTTCTGAGTTGTGAAAAATCTTTTGTTTTTGGAGCTTAGGGTTTGGACACTGAGATGGTTGCTAATGCCGATAATGGAGTGAAGGATGTTACTAAAGCGGATTCTCCTGTTTCCGTCCTTGCAGACGAGGTATTGCTTTTGTATTTTAGCCGTTGAGTATTAGAATGAAATGAACCAAAAAAAGAGCGAATGGATATATACGGAGTCCTATTAGTTTGGAATTGAGGCTTTGTAGTAATTGTTGCTTCTTGCTGATGTTGTTCATCCTCGGGCTTTCCCCTTTTGGTACTGTGACTAGTACTTGCCTTCTTTTAGGCTTTCAAAACCTTTTTGTCTTTATCGTGTGTATTAGTCCCATTTGAGGGGAAAGTAGAGGTAAGTACCGGAATGGAAAAACTTGCCTTGTGTTGTTACTGTTGATTTCTGGTAAAAGCCCATGACATTTTTTTGGGGGTGGTGGGTGTGTGGGTGGGGTGGGGACTTTAAGCTAATTTTGAAGGAATCTAGCATTTTTTTTCTGAGTGGGTGGGGGGAATAGAGTCGTATGACTGCAATATGTACTAGAATGTGTATGGTATGATATTTAACTTGTCATTAGTACCAATATCATACTTCTTAAAATTCTAGGTAATTGGTTAAGATAAGAGTGAGAACATATTGTTTCTTGAAATGTGTCCAAACCAAGACAATTAAGTTATTTGAATTTGACTTTATGTGTTTGAGTCACATGCCAACTGCTTGGATTATTTACCAATTATTTTCTGTTGGCGTACTTGATCGGTAATATATCTTGTTGATAGGGCTTGTTCAGATTTTCCTTGAACATTACTTGTACACGTTACAGTTTGAAGGTAGAAGTAAATATGATCTTTATGGGTTGGAATTAGTCTGAATGAGAATTAAAATCGTTCTTTAATTTTGTTGGTTTTCAAGTTAGATGCCTTCTTCTAAGCTTCTAACTGATAATTTCTTTGTTTCCTTGTCTGAGTGCCAGTTTCTGGCTCGGAGGTATGTTTAGCAAAATATTTGCTTATGCATTGCACTTGTGCAGGATACATGCAAAGAGGAGCTTGCTGTTAAATTGGAGGATGAAGTATTTCTTGATGCAAAAAATGGGGATGTCTCTCTTTTATCAGAATCCATGGCGAAGGAAGAGGAGAACTTGATAAAAGCACGTGCAAAGGAGGAAGAAGTAACTGATCCCAAAGAGGCCCCAAACTTGAATGACCTTCAATTTAGTAAGTTGGACGAGCTTCTTACACAGACCCAGCTTTACTCTGAGTTCCTGCTGGAGAAGATGGATAACATCACAGTGGTATATCTTTCATTTCGTGAAGAATCTTGACTGTTGAGTGCGAAAAGCTGTCACTATTTTGCTAATCCAGTTCATTTCTGCATTTTTCATTTGCAGACTGGAGTGGAAGATGAAGAGAAAGACGGTGAAGAAAAGAAGAGGGGTCGTGGCAGAAAAAGAAGGGCGAGCACAAGTTATAATAATGTATTCCTTCTCTTGTCCTCCTTAAGAAATGTGTACATTGAGTTTTTCTTCATCTTGTGAATCATTATGCACAGCACCATAGTTAATTATTAGAGTATTTTTACATGTTCTATATGTGGCATTTGATTAGGTGAGTTCTATTAATACCGCCCGACAACCATTGAAGTTTTCCTTTTGTCTCGCATGAATTGTAAAATAAGATTTGGTATTGCTTTGAGTAGCACTTACCTGATTCTGGAGGTCTTTAGTTTTTGATATTTCAAGGCTCTTAATTTGAGACTTGAGAGCTTTATTGGAGCTAGTCTTTATTTTTTGTTGGACGGGTCAGTCATTTAGTTTCTATGCATCTTGTCAGTTGTTGCCCTTCTTCCATTCTGTGAAACAGTTCAAATTTCTATGCAGAAAAAGGCCAAGAGAGCTGTTGCTGCCATGCTTTCAAGATCTAAAGAAGGTGGTTCTGATGAGGATTTAACCCTCACGGAGGAGGAGAGAGCTGAGAAGGAGCAGGCTGAACTTGTGCCCTTGCTGACTGGTGGAAAGTTGAAGTCTTATCAACTGAAAGGTGTCAAGTGGTTGATTTCATTATGGCAAAATGGGTTGAACGGGATTCTAGCAGATCAAATGGGACTTGGAAAGACCATTCAAACTATTTCTTTTCTTGCACATTTAAAGGGAAATGGGTTAGATGGACCTTATTTGGTCATTGCTCCCCTGTCAACTCTTTCAAATTGGGTGAATGAGATAGAAAGGTACGTTAATATCCTTTTGTGAAAGTAGCAGAAGCGCTATCCGTGTCTAGTTGATGCAGGTGCTTCATTTTGTGATTAAATTGTCTCCTGTTGCTAGTCTGCAACTAAAGGGATAAAATTTTCATTTCTTTTTCTTGATAGGTTTGTCCCATCCATTAATGCAATCATCTACCACGGAGACAAGAAACAAAGAGATGAGATAAGGAGGAAGCATATGCCGAGAACCATAGGTCCCAAATTTCCTATTGTAGTTACTTCTTATGAGATTGCAATGATTGATGCGAAGAAATTCTTGAGGCATTATAATTGGAAGTATCTTGTGGTTGATGAGGTACCTCTGGTTTACAGTTTACCTTAAACTTGTCACATTTATACTGCGTTTTAATCTTGAAGTTTGTGCTTTAATTTAGAAGGCAACTTGTTCTGCATTTCATGCTGATATTTTGTTTCTTGGTTCTTTCCAAGGGGCACAGGTTAAAAAACTCAAAGTGCAAACTGTTCAAGGAACTCAAGCTGTTGCCAATTGAAAACAAACTTCTATTAACTGGAACACCTTTGCAGAACAACTTAGCTGAGTTGTGGTCATTGTTAAATTTCATCTTACCAGATATATTTTCATCCCTAGAAGAATTTGAGTCATGGTAAACAGCTGATTAGACCATTCTTACCATTTTTTCTGGAAGTGCTTGTTTTGAAGGCTAAATATTTCTTAATTCTAAATGATGTTTGTCTTGTTATTTTCTTTAATGAGCCTACCTTGCTAGCGATTCTTTCAATCTTCATCCTGCATATAATTTGGATCTCTCCCGTACTGGTTATTTACTGCCCTGAATTGTAAAATTTTGGTTAACATATTCACATAGTTATCAGAAGTAATTCAGTGCATATCTGATGAAACCATATTGTAAATATGGCAGATCAAGTGTTTTAGTTTGTGATAGCAGACAGTTCTATCTTAGAACCCTGATGCCTAACACACAGGGTAGACTAGTTACAAGTATCTGGGTAGGTGTCCCGGTTCTCATTAGAGCTCGTAGCCGATATTGTGTTGCACTTCCCTTATCTGAGTACAGTGCATCATTTGTCACTCTTCTCCTCAAATGGTCGTGTAAAGAATTTTGTGTAGGTCAAATGACATCATGAGAAGTCAAAGTGTTAAATGATGACCTTGTTTTTATTTGCATATCAGGTTTGATCTATCTGGGAGGTGCGGCAATGAAGCCCAAAAGGAAGAAATGGAAGAGAAAAGGAGGACACGAGTATGATTGTTGTTCAGTAGTATATCCATTTTTTCCCTTTTATAGCAGCTGATGTTTGATTATGAATGTCATAATTGCAGGTTGTTGCGAAACTTCATTCAATTTTACGTCCTTTTCTCCTTCGGAGATTGAAAGTAGATGTTGAGCAAATGCTTCCCCGAAAAAAAGAGATAATTTTATATGCTACCATGACTGAGCACCAGAAGAAGTTCCAGGACCATCTAATTAACAGGACGTTGGAGGGTTATTTGACCGAGAACGTGTCCGTCGGTAATTGTCTCACTTCTATAAATATCTTAAATATCTACTTCTGAGAGAAAATGAGTGTCTTTTGTTTTTCCTCATTTGAGAGTTAACATTACAGTCCATATCCTCTATCCCACAGTTGCACTTTCTTAACTATTCTTTTCCTCTAAGTTGCTACTGAAGTATCGACCGATCCAAGGTTCCATTCTCCAACAAATAAGTTCTTAAAAGGGAAATTAGACTGTCAATGAAAAATTTTAAAGTATTTTTTTGTATAAAACTTCAATGTTTTCTCAATTGGCAAGCAGATGTAGATTGTACTCAAATTTAGATATGATTACACATACAGATTCTATCCAGATTAGCTTTATTATGGCATCTGTAGTTTAGCTTGGAATGCGTTGTGGGTTTCTCTGGTGAAGCAACCAATTCTTTTTTATTGCCATTTTCTAAGTGCGCGATACCCCTCATGACACTTCAGGGTTTGCAGTATTAAAGTTTATTTTCTGAATGTGCAGGGAATCATTTTAAAGGAAAGCTCACCAATTTGATGATTCAACTCCGCAAAAATTGCAATCATCCTGACCTCTTGGAGTCAGCATTTGATGGTTCTTGTAAGTGACTTACGGTTTATTGAACTGATTATTTGTGATGAGGTGTGTTGACAATGGCCTTACATTTTTTCATCTTGTTGGCAGATCGTTATCCACCTATAGAACAAATAGTTGGGCAATGTGGCAAGTTCCGCTTACTGGAAAGGCTTTTGTCAGAATTGTTTGCTCGCAAGCACAAAGTAAGTGCTGTTAGTGCTTCATTGTGCTTTTCTGCATGCCCACCTTGCTGAAACTTATCTATTATTTTTACTTGTTGTCTGTACAGGTTCTGATATTCTCTCAGTGGACTAAAGTACTGGACATAATGGATTACTATTTTAGTGAAAGGGGCTTTGATGTTTGTAAAATTGATGGCCGTGTGAAATTGGATGAAAGAAGAAGACAGGTGATTGGTACTTCAATTGTGATGCAGATTGAGTATCTTGTTTATTAGCTTCTGATAACACTTTAAACCATGATTGCTGCTCATTGATGATGCCAGTTGTTAAATGAATCTTAGGCTATGTAACTTTTCTTGCTCAAAAAAATGTAAGCAAGTCATGATAACATGATCAACATAGGCTACAAACATATTCTTGAACACATCTGTCTATTATCTTCTGGTACTCCAGAACACTACTTGTGTGTCGAACGCCATTGCATGTGTCAAATGTCATCGCGGCTAAGGAAGAAACCTGATGATATAGCACTATTACTGGTCAGATCGTTGTTATTGGATGTTGAATTGCCATTTTGTATTAGTCAAGTATGCACATTGTCAGTATCAGAGGGGTTCATAGTTGTGTTGCTTATGTATTCCTTTTAGACTCAAAGTTGCTTCTTTCTTCTTTATTACATTTAAATCTCTCCCCCTTCCCCTCCTTGCAATTTACTTGCTCTCCCTTTTTTAATCCTTTGTCCTGAAGTGGCAAGGTTTAATCTTTATGATTTCACATGATAAAATCCCTATTAAAAGAAGATTAAAAAGTATTCTTCTTGATAACAAATAATAATATTTGAACAGATATTGAGTAAATTGGCCCAGAGGGAGCATGAATTAATTGGGTTATCTGGAAGCTTTTGATTAAGTTGATCTAATTATACTCCTTTTCTTAATGAAGTAAAAGATCTGATTATACTCACTTGTTTCTCTGAACAGATCAAGGAGTTCAATGATGTTAACAGTGAGTGCAGGATATTTCTGCTGAGCACTAGGGCTGGTGGCCTTGGCATTAATCTTACTGCTGCAGACACCTGCATTTTATATGACAGTGACTGGGTACCTTCTTGCGCCCCCTCTGTTTTCCTTTGTTGTCTGTCTTTTATGTGGCTAAATGAAGTTCTCACACTTCATCAATACTTCAATAAAGGTTGATGTAACATGCAATTTTACTAGCATTGCTAAATCAATGTATTTTAGGATATAGAATAACGTTATACCAATGATGGTCTAGAGAGTAAAGGTTTTAGGATTAAGTATAAGAACATATGCGGTGTAAGGTCTGCTAGCATAAGAAAGAAATTGAGTTGATATTAAATGAGATTGTGATGCCTAATGCAGACAATTCAGATTTTAGGCTAAACTTTTCAAGAGAATAACATGATGAACTTAGATGTAACATATCGAATTAAATAAGATTAGCTGAAAGAGAGGAGTGCTACATGAATATTATTTGATAGCTTACAGAGGGTCAGGGAATACCTAATGAGGGAAAGATAACTTTGATAGAATGGTTGTAAGACTAGTAATGCTAAATGGAAGTGAATGTTGGGCCTTAAAGACCCAATATATCAACAAGATAGTCGTAGAAAATAGAAATACATATGTTAAGATCGATATGTAATTGTACAAGATTAGATGGGAATTCTACAGAAGGTGCAAGGGGTACAAATTGAGGGAAAATGAGAATAGTTCACATTAGATGGCTTGGTCACATTCTATGTTGACCTCCAAGTGCACTGGGTGACATCATATTTTTGAAGATGTCAGAGGGAACGAGGTAGACGTAAAATCTCATGGAGGGAAGCTCTTGAAATTCATTTGGACATGGCGAAAATCAGAACACAATGGAAGTATCATTATAAGCAGTACCAATTAGTCAAGATTAATGTTTAGTCATATTTGGTACCTTCCATTGGGTCTCATGTTTGACAGGAATCTTTAGTTGGGTAGAGTGTTTAGTGAAGAGGCAAGTGTAAGATTTAGAAAATCCCTAATTATTGAGTGTTAGAATTATATGATCCCAAATAGAGTGGAACTGATATTGAAGATTACATAGCCGAACCCTACTAGCTTGGGATTGAAGCGTAATTGTTATTATGATTTTGTGATATTAATAAGCTGAAAATGCATGCATTATTTAGAACTGAAGGACAGCTTCCAGAAAATGGTCTGATTTTAGCATGAAGAAGCAATGATTTAGGCTTCAAGCATGTATAAGCGCCCAACTTATGTTTGCGGGTGGAGTGGTTAGGGAACTACTGGTTTGATGACCCATTCCATCCTTCTATTGATATGATATACTGTGGTGATATGCCACTTAAATAGAGTCCATTTGAAACAGTAATCACAAGCTTATACTTGATGTTACCTTGTCTCTTCATGTAGCCATCACTTCATTGATATGCTGTGCTTGAATCCTCACTTCAGAAGCAACAATTCCACTAATTTATTTCCCATGTTCTTTTACCAACTAAAATATTTGGTACTTCATACTATGGTCAATTAGATCAATCAGTAACTTGCACTTCTGCTTTCAGAATCCGCAAATGGATCTACAGGCTATGGATCGGTGTCATAGAATAGGTCAGACAAAACCTGTGCATGTTTACAGGCTTGCAACTGCTCTCTCTGTAGAGGTACTATACAGTTTTTCTAAAGATACATTTTAGCTGATCTTGAGTTCTACTCTTTTCTAACGAGGTAAATGTGTGCTTCAGGGTCGAATGCTCAAAAGAGCTTTCAGTAAATTGAAGCTTGAGCATGTAGTGATTGGAAAAGGACAGTTTAAGCAAGAAAGAAGTAAACCTACTGCAGATACTATGGAGGTTTGTGTATCTAACCCCTGCAAGATGCTTATTCCTTTTATGCTGTAGCATTGAGTTGTTTCTGTCGTTGTATGGCTTTGTAGCAGCTATAGTTTTGAGATATGCTTTTGTGTTTCAAGTTTCAACTAATTGTAATTGAATTTGACATCATTTAAATAGTATATCATGTTGAAACCTCAATCAGTTTTTACAACAGTGCCTACATTGGTATGACCTTTGATTTGGCAGATAAAAACAGTGGGGGATTGATGTCCTGTTTACTTATGCTGTATACTGTATAGCCTTTCCGTAGTTCTGACGAAAAATGTTTGTTGTCAATGTAACCGCCGTTTCTGTTACACCTATTGTTAGTCCTGTGATAATGAAATGATGGATGTGATTATCTTTGGTAGTATAGAATGAAGTAGGTGGTGATTTTTGCTAATAGTGCTTTGGTATATCAGGAAGAGGACTTGTTAGCGCTTTTGAGAGACGATGATAGCGAAGAGGACAAGTTGACGCAGACAGATATTAGTGATGAGGATCTACAGAGGGTTTTAGACCGAAGTGATTTACTTGCTGGTCCTCCAAGTGAAGATGTAAGCCCCGAATCAAGTGCAAATGTCCTTCCACTTAAAGGACCCGGTTGGGATGTTGTTATTCCAACTGCAAGCGGAGGCATGCTTTCTACTCTCAACAGTTGATAAGGAAGGGACTCATCGGCATGGTTCATTTGCAGAAATTAGATGTTTTTGGGAGCTAAGCAACGTTGATTAATTTGAAATCTATTATTTGCAAATTTATGGTCTTGGAGCACCTAGTTGCCCATTGGCGTATCACTGCAATGTCTTTTTTGGTAACATTAGCAGCATATTGTAAATCTTTATGATATTTGCAGATGATTTTATCTTAAATTGAGCAGAGCTTAGTTCCATGTGTTTTTCCTAGCTAAGTTTTATTGTATTGTATTACTACACTTTTATCTTCTACGGCTTCTTGTACATAGGCGGCTCCACTTCCAAAATTGAAACAATGAAGCTTTTTTTTTTTTTTTTGGGTCAGCAAAGGGATATCGAACGGAGTGGACCCTGTGCACCCGCTCATCTTAATATTCTCTTTTCAATTTTTCATTCACCCCATTCTGCCAGTATATACTCGTCTCTGTTTTGTTTATTTGATTTCACTGTTATTTAGCCAAGTTGGTCACAATTTTTGAAGAATATATCTAATCTAAGAGATAATGACGTTCCTAGTGGAAGTAAGAAAACAAGTTCCACAAATGTATTCTTTCCACTCTTCAACACATTTCTCTAGTGAAAGTAGAAGTTATACAAGTGATATTTTACAATACACTTCATCTTTACCCAATGTTGTATGCCTATAGCCCTCATTCCCAACACTCATTTCCCATAATATTTGTTTAAATTATATAAAAATATTATTTTTTTACTTACGTACTGAGTACAAAAAAGATAAATATAAAATCTGTTTATTTTCCTGAAAAATATATTTCATGAGAAACATTTTGCCCTGTTGATTTAAGGAAAAAAATTGATCACGTTTCCTACAGTATGGTGTTCCTACTTGCCTGTCAAAAGGGGAATTCCGTTACCGGGAATCGAACCCGGGTCTCCTGGGTGAAAGCCAGATATCCTAACCGCTGGACGATAACGGATTTTGATTATCTTTCCGAACAAATCCTATAAAACAAAGTTGATTTCATAGAGGTGAAAGTACAAATGGCTGATACAGAATGCAGAAAATGTCTAACATAACTAAGTGAATGTTTTGGTCATAAAAATAAAAATCTACTTTATTTAAATTTTTTGAAGTTGTGTTTGATCATATTTTTTTGCAAAAAATATTTATATGATTTATACATTCAAATTTTTGAAAAGTAGCAAAATCATGCGACTTGACTAATTTACCTCAAACATACAATCAAATTATAGTAAAAGGATAATATCTTAAAATAGATAGTCACATAATATCATAGATTAACTCTTATATACAAGCTACTACATACTATTACAAATATTTTTCTCTTTCTTTATTGTTTAAAGTTAGAGTTGAAGATGAAGTTATGTTTGATTACAACCAATTTTTATAAATAATATTTAGTTGTTTAAATATATTTTTTCTAAAAAATATGAAATATAATTTAAATGCGATAATTTTTACAATAATAAATTTTTTAGAGTAATTAGTAAAAGAAATATAGTGAAAGTAAAAAAAGTGCAAACAGGATTCATAGTCACACACTTATTTTTAAATAAAGTTAAAAAATTTTAAAAAAAAAAAGAGTGAATTTTTTTCATGACCAAGCAGGTCATTAATATACAAACAAATTAGTGATTGAAAATAATGTCTAACTATTGAACTTATAGGCAAACAAATTAATAATTATCCAATAACAATAACATATTCAGTGAAATATTACAAAGTGAAGTTCGGAGACACTACTAGAAAATCATCAATTCCCGACTGCCGTTGTAGTCGGTATGTAATCGGCAAATAAGAATTTCTGATAGACTCCCGACTGAAAAAGCGAAGTCGGCAAAAGGCTCGTCGGAAAAAGTTTTTCGACTACAGTAGTGGGAAATTTTCGACTACTGTAGTCGCATAACATAGTACGAAATTATAATATTCCGACTACAAATATCGGGAAACAAATAAAATAATTATTTAATAAATTTAAATATTCCGACAGCTAATATCGGCACGTTTAAATTATTAATTTTTTATTTATCACTCCTTCAATTATTGTATTTGGATATTTGAATTGTTAATTATTGAAATAATTATATTTTCGACTACAATAGTCGGAAATATGAATTTTCTGGAAAAAAATTTCTTTTTTCCGACTGATGTTGTCGGAAATATTGCAAATAGTTTGACAACAAGCTGCACTTTTATTAGTTGTTCCTACTATTAAACCAAATCAAAGAATTCAACCAAATTGGAACTAAATATCAAACAACCAATCAAACATCTAAATTTTAGAGTAAACATCCCAAACAACCCTTAAACTTAAAGAAATAGTCTAATCATTCAAACATTTGAAAAATCCCAACATCAATTCAAAATAGTTTAAACATCCTAAACAAACAATCTAGAGAAACTTCAAGACAATGTCACAATTAAAAACAATCTAATCCTCGTCGGATTCAGTCTCCTCATCATATACTTGAGGCATGCGCTTCATCATAAGCTTCTCCAATTTATCAAACCTATTGTCGGAAGTTTTACACCTTTGTTTCAGCTCTGCGACTTCCTTTCGCAACTCTTCCACTTCTTCTTTATTTTGTGAATTAGAACCGCTGGACAACAATGGTGAAGGAGTACACGAGGAACGCATAACTCCAAGCCCATAGACTCTACCTTTCTTTGGACCACCTGCCACCTCTGTCGATATTGCATTCAGATCTGCGGGCGATGGCTGGACTACAGTACCATCTTGTAAAGTTGCTTGAGTCTGACGCCAATCTTCCAATCCTTTTTGAAATCCTTCCTGAAATAAAAGTAAAAATTATTATATTAACAAGTTAAAACTGAAGAAAACATGAAAATAGTGTTGAAGTTATGATCTTACATATGTCTCCTTAGCACGCGTCTCGACCCAGCCTTCTCTTGTACCATCCTTCTTCCTCATCTTATGTGTCTCCACGAAAACCTCAGCAGGAGTCGCATCTTCTCCCCCTTTTAATTTCCGCTACAAAATTAAGATATATAAGAGTAGGGAGAACAACACTCATTTACCTAAATTCATAATGTCTTCTTTGACATATAAATTGACATACATAATTTTAAAGGATCAAATCTTTAACATTTCACCTGATTATACAACCAAAACAGTAAGCTTACCAAGCAAATCAATTGGCCGGAAAGTCTGGCTTACTTGTAAACCAAGTGACAATCATTTCCACATATAGTTTTCTTTATTAACCCACTCTTAGCACAATCAGCCTACCCCTTCCAATTTCATCTCAGTTATACCAACAGATAAAAATTTTGACTCAAAATAATGCAACTCCAACATTTGAAGCTTCATAATTGCACCAACATCCTTTTGGCCCTTCTTGATTTATGAACTCCGCACACATAAGTTGAACCACAAAAGTTTAGCTAATAAGCCTAACTTTTACACACAGAAAAATATACTCTTCCAAAGAACTATTGGACACAATGCAAGCCACATATTTACAATTTTCTAATTGACATTGCTTATCGTCAATAACTTGATTGGATTCCCATTTCAAGAGCTGTATAGGTAATAATAAAACATTATTTTATTGTATTTTTTCACCTTCGTTTATTTTGAAAGGAAAAAACATCTTCATTTTTTAAACGGTTTGACTTGAATTAAATTCGAAAACTTTAAAAATTCTCAAACTTAATTAAAACAGAGTCGCCACTTAATTTTTAGGAAAAATCATGAAAACCTTTGAAAAATGTTCAAAAGATTTAAAACAGATAAAAACCTTTGAATTTTGAGAAATCCAGGTAAGAAGTTCATATTAACACTTTTAGAAGGTTTTTAAGGCACTAAAAGTATCCGCTAACATGCGGTTATCCGACTATTTTTCTAACTTATATTATTTGACTAACTTTGAAAGCATGAGAACTTAACGATTAAGTAAAGAAAAGTTATTTCATGAAAAAGGTATTTCGTTTGTGACAAGTAATTTTTCAAACAAAATTTGTAAACAAGGCTTGGTGGCAAAACATAAAAACTAATCAAAATTCATTAATTGATTTAAACATGTGAAGTAAATTTGCAAATAAAAACACATGGTACTCCAAATTGAAAAATTAACTAAGTTAATTGAAAGAGTTAATATTTATACAAGAACATGCCAAAATTATACAAATAATTTCAAAGAGAAGAAAGAAGTTGGATTTAGGCACTTAGGCCCAAACCCCTACGAACGTTCGTGATGGACTACCAATTCCTCGGGTTAAGCCCGTTTTAATTTGATTCGCTCCTTTGGCCTTGTCTGTATTTTTGCTTTCCTTTCTTTCGTGTGTGGCACTTAGTCCACACTTATTTTCTTAGAATTTTAACTCCTTTTTTGGGCCTTGTGAAGAGGCAGACTCGGGGCTTGGCCCAAGGGGAATGCAAAGTAAAGGGAGTCTCCCAGGGATCATCCAATCAGTTCATGTAAGGCAAAAGAAAAATAAGAATTAGCACCGAGACTCAATCATTAAAACAGAGAAATATTATTATACATTGATTCAATATCCATGTGAAAGAAACAGAAATATTGATGGCAAATAAAAGTTTGACGATGAGAGATCAATCATATTACTTTAATCAAAATCCTTATGGGAAAAGAAAAAGCAAATTAGGACAAGCTATAACTACCACACGTTATGCTACCAGCTCATTCATTTTATTTTTGAGCTAAGCTATCTCCAATCAATATCAAAACAGAGCTCCTAATGCAACTCAGATTCCAAATACCTCATTTAGGAAATCGATCAAGAGAACTTAGACTCTATTTAAACTATTCCAATTCATAAAGATAGATAATTCACTTAACGATACTGGCGTTTAAACTAGACTGCTGGTCGAGAGACAATCTTTTTCACACTTGAAAAATAAGAGGCAAACAACACAAGAAAAAACACTTCACCTTTGAGCAAAGCAAATAATAGATCCTAAAGAGCACCCACTACTTGATTCTGCTTAGTAAACAAAATAGCCCAGGAATTGTTATCATAAGTATGCACCAAAACTCATTTTTTATAGATGAATCTGGAACTAAATTGGTTGAAAGCCACTCGAAACAGATTTAATAAGTGACACAGCAGGCTACACGAATGCATTCACTGGGTAGATTCAAAGTGAAAAAAGAAAACTTTTAGCCTTTCAACTGGATGATACCCATTGGAGGCATATCAGAGAACAATTTGAAACTTGCGCCTATATGGAAGAAGAGAGGAACAACAAATTGAGCCTAAACATGACATAACGACTTACATGTTTCCATACTCAAGGTACCAAAAGATGCAACTGAGTTTAAAAAACACTCTTGAACCAATCCTTGATAGCAATATAACTTGAAAGGACAAATCAAAGTTTGCAAGGACCAGTTTTATGGGCGTTGTGGGAGCTATTGCTTCGTCGCTTGTACGAAGGAGATGAAGATGAGGTGTGAGCTGGAATGTTAGGCGCCTTGTCGAGGGAGAAAAATATGAGCGTCTTGTGTGGTGTCAGGCTGTGGGCCACGCCGATTTTGATAGAGGAGTGAAGGGACAGGGTAATTTCATTTAAGACAAGGATAGCCAACTTAGAATAATTAGGTATGGCTAAAATTTAAATAGTTTTAAGGAATTTAGGCTAGAGACGAATTAATTACAATTAACCCTTCTAGCTTCTTTAAATTTAAACGATTTGAAATTAAAACGTTTTAACACATAATTACCTCACTTAACACTTATGAAAAGTCAATTTATTCAATTAATCTCTCATTTGAATTAATTTAGAGGAAAATCAAATGTTTTAATTTCTTAAAAAGATTTTCTTACGAAATTAAACTTTTAAATAGTTCTTTGAATAAATTTATATAAATTCCACATAATTAAATATGAAAGATATAAATTATTACTCAAAAACTATTATAAAGCTGATTTGGAAAATGTTTTATCAGCTTTATTACTCAAAGATAACCATAGACATGATCAGCAATCATTAGGAAGAAGAGGGAAGAGGAAGAAGAAGGAGAAGAAGGAGGAAGAGAGAAATGTGAGTATGAACACTAGAGAGAAAGGGTTGTATTGTATTGTATTGAGTATCTTGAAGTGAGTTATTACAATACACTATGATGAGTATATATACTAGTATGTTGTAGCTTAGTAGGTTGGTTTTTAGAGCTGTTAACAGTGCAGTTAGTTATAACTAACTGCTCCTTCTACTGTTTGTAACTAACAGTTCTTAACTAACTTTTAAACATAACTAACAAACTAATTACAAGCTCTGGCTATTAATCTTCATTAGTTAACACTCCCTCTCAAGCTAGGAGGTAGGAAGATGTCAAGGACTCCTAGCTTGGACTTCAGATATTCATTCTGCACCTTGGACAATCCCTTTGTAAATATATCAGCAGGCTGTTCTTTAGTGACAATGTACTTGGTTGTAATCAACCCTTGTTGGATTTTTTCTCTCACAAAATGACCGTCAATCTCTATGTGTTTAGTCCTCTCATAAAACACAGGATTGACAGCAATTTGCAATGCTGCTTTACTGTCACTATATATGACCACTGGCTGAGCAACTTCAGCACCAACTTCTTTTAATAAACCAAGCAACCAAGTTAACTCTGCTACTGTTGTAGCAAGACTCCTATATTCAGATTCAGCAGAGCTTCTAGACACCACAGACTGTTTCTTTGACTTCCAAGACACCAATGAGTCTCCAATTTTGATCATAAAACCAGTAACAGATCTCCTTGTCAGTAGACATGATGCCCAGTCTGCATCACAATATGCAGTAACTGCAGTATTATGATTGCTGGATAACAATAAACCTTGTCCTGGTTGATGCTTAATGTACCTAACAATCCTTAAAGCTGCCTTCATATGTGAGCTTTTAGGCTGTTGTAGAAATTGACTCAGAGTCTGTACAACAAAAGCTATATCAGGCCTTCTAACTGTTAAATATAGCAACTTTCCAATAAGCCTTTGGTATACAGCTTGATCTACTATAGAATCCTCTTCTGCTTGACCCGTTCCTTTATCATACTGCTTAGAAGTAAGTTTTTCATTTGTGTCAATTGGACTATATGTTGGTTTAGCTCCTGCTAATCCAGTTTTTGATATTAACTCCAAGGAATACTTCTTTTGATGCATTGTGATACCTTCCTTTGATCTAGAAAGTTCAATCCCTAGAAAGTAACTTAGTTCTCCTAAATCTTTCATCTTGAAAGTCTGTTTGAGTGCAGTCTTTGTTTCTTCAATCAGTTCTTAACTATCACTAGTGACCAACATGTCATCTACATACACAAGTATGATTGTGACCCTTTTGACTGACTTTTTGATGAATAGAGAGTAGTCATATTGACTTTGATGGAAGTTCATTTTGACTAAGGCCTCAGACAGTTTAGCATTCCATTGTCTAGGAGCTTGTTTCAACCCATACATGGATTTAACCAGGATGCATACCTTCCTTGTTGTGTCCCCCTGACTGTTGAATCCCTGTGGAAGGTCCATATAGATCTCATCATGTAAATCTCCTTGAAGAAAGGCATTGTATACATCCATCTGATGTATATGCCACTGAGATGCTGCTGCTAATGATAGAACAGTTCTGACAGTAACCATTTTCACAACAGGTGAAAAGGTTTCTTGGTAGTTTATTCCTTCTCTTTGACTATAGCCTTTAGCTATTAGTCGAGCCTTGTATCTCTCTATCTCACCATTTGCCTTATACTTAATTTTGTAAACCCATCTGCACCCTATAGTACTCTTTCCTTGTGGAAGTAAAACCAGATCCCAAGTATGATTGTCTCCAAAGCTTGCACCTCTTCTTTCATAGCTTGAATCCACTTAGGATCTCTTGCGGCCTCTGAGTAGGAGCTAGGTTCTGTAGTTGTGGAGAAAGCAGCAATATAAGCCTGATATTTCTTACTCAAACCATCATAACTGAGATACTTATCCAACCCATACAAGGAACTATCATGAATGTTGAGAGACACAAAGTCCTTTAACCACACAGGTGGTTTCTTGCCTCTTTATGATTTTCTATTCACAAGAGCTTGGACTTTAGGCACTACTTCTAGGTGGTTCTGAGACACCACCTCATGCTCTTCAATCAGAGGTACTACTTCCTGTGGGGCATCTTGAATCACCTCATCATGTTGAATCACCTCATCTGCTGACTCATGGCGAGCGATGACTGACTCATGATGGTTTGTAGCATTAGTAGGACCAAACTCAATGTTTCCAAGTAGCCAGTTTTCTGAATCATTTGTGCTAGTATCCACAAACACTGTCTTGTGTCTGTTCTCTGCTTGACTGAAAAGAAAGACATCTTCTTTAAAGACAACATCCCTGCTTATAAAGAACAGGTTATTAGTGAGATCTAGCAAAACATAACCTTTTTGCACACTGGAATATCCCATATGTACTGCAGTTCTAACTCTTGATAACATTTTATCATGCTGAATTAAGTCTTTAGCATAACATAAACAACCTATCACTCTTAGATGACCTATATTTGGTTGCTTAGCATACAGTCTTTCAAAATGAGAGACATTGTTGATAACAACACTAGGCAATCTATTTATAAGATATACTGCAGTAAGCACACAGTGTCCCCAAAGTCTGATAGGTATATTAGCTTGAATTCTTAAGGCTCTTGTTACTTCTACAATATGTGTATGCTTTCTCTCAGCCACACCATTTTGCTGAGGTGTATAGGCACAACTTCTTTGATGAATTATGCCTAATTGTTTGAACATAGTGTCACAGACAGAATTTAGAAACTCTGTTCTATTGTCTGTTCTAATGATTTTAATCACCTTGTTAAACTGATTTAAAAGATAATTGAAAAAGTACTGAAGGCATACACACACATCCAATTTTTGTTTAAGAAGAAATAGCCATGTAAATATGGAATAGTCATCTACAACAGTTAAGAAAAAACTGTTTCCATCATATGTAGCAGTCCTATAAGGACCCCATATATCTACATGCAACAACTCAAGACAGGTCACACTTTGTATACTACTGGAAGGAAAAGGCAACCTAGCCTGCTTAGCACATGGACATATACTACATTTGTCTAAGCCAGTCTTAATATGTTGTAGAGTAAAGGGAAACAATTTGTTTAAAACTACTGAAGAACTATGTCCTAGTCTTGCATGCCAAAGACTAATATCCTCCTTGCATCTTCCTTGTGTGTTTTGAACAGCAGCTAGACTGAGATTTCTTCCATATGAATCATGATGATTCAGCAGTAGATATAAACCATCCTCTTCTTTACCAATCTCCTTCACCTTCCCAGTGAAGAGATCCTGAAAAATACAAAAGTCAGGGAAAAAGGAGACAAAGCACTGCAGTTCTCTTGTTAGCTTTGAAACAGATAATAAATTGTAACTAAACTGAGGTATATATAACACATCAGAAACACTAGTTTTTTGAGATACTGAGCTAGTGCCTGTATGTGTTACCAGTGCCACATCCCCATTTGGAAGATGTACCTTTCTTGGAATACTGATTTTAGTTATAGAGTTCTTATTTAGTAATTCTAGAGATAAAGCCATATGATTAGTTGCCCCAGTGTCTATGATCCACTCATGACAATTGGGAAGTAGCATAACCATATGTCTTTCCTCTGTTGGACCAGTAATACCTGCTGCATTTGAAGCCACAGATGTAGTAGAATTTGCATTGCCCTGGTTGAGTAGTTTTAGGATCTGCTCATATTGTTCTCTTGAAAAATAACTGCCTCTCATATGTGTCAACTGAGCACTCCCATATTGACTTCTGGAGGTTTCACCAATAGCACTTTGTGATCCAGCATCCGGCATGTAACTCCTTGTTGGAATTGTTGTACCTTGACCATAACCAACCTTACTTTCAGTATCATGGTCTTCATCATTATGCCCACTTCCATTTCTATGTTCACCAACCACATTGTATGCAGCTCCATTGTTGGTTATCCCTTTCTTTTTTGACTTAAAATCATTGGGATAGCCTACTAGTTTGTAGCACTGCTCCTTACTGTGGCCTTTACACTTACAAAACTCACAAACCACATTATAGTTACTGTAGTTTTTCTTGAACCTTTGGTAACCATTCCCACCAGTGTTGTAGTTATTTCCACCGGTGTTTGACTTTGAATACATAGCAATATCCAAACTTCCCATGTTAGCACCAAGATTAGTACCAAGAACTCCAGCCGTAGAAGATGCAGCTGACTTCTGCCCCTCATCACTTACTAACATTGCATATGCCTGATTGATAGATGGTAAGGGACTCATCATTAATATCTGACTTCTTGCTTTCCCATAAGAGTCATTCAATCCCATTAAGAACTGGAATAGTTTCAGCTTCTGTAGATGTAACACAAAGTTTTTTGACTTCTCACAATCACACCCAGGGGTTGGAACAAGTGCTTCAAATTCTTCCCAAAGATTCTTTAGTTTTGAGAAGTAAACAGATATAGAGGAGAGACCTTGTGTGCTAGTAGCAATTTCCTTATGCAGATTATCGGTTCTTGAACCATCAACCTTGTTAAACCTCTCTTACAAATCTTGCCAAACCACCTGAGCACTAGAGGCATACATCACACTGCCAAGCAGATTCTTTGCTACAGAATTTAGCAACCAAGAAAGAACAATAGCATTGACCCTTTCCCAATGGTTCCACATATTTTCTGAAAACCTTTCTTTATCACACGAGCCATCAACCAAGCCAAGCTTGTTTCTCCCCAAGAGAGCAACTCATTGATCTGTACCAAATTGTAAAGTTTTCAACACCTGTTAGTTGGAATGAAATAATCTGAATCCCACTAACATCAGAAGGTGATAAGAACAAGGGATGATTATAGTCAATCCCTGCAGACTGGTGTTGACTCTGTCCATTTCTTGCATTCAACTCTCCATCTTGAGAGACTCCACTCGCATTACCATTTGCAACACCATTCAAGCCATTCATTCGTTCAGTATCCATTTTTTCCCCTCAGATTGGTAGCGGAAGCAAATATACTTTTGACGACTTTAACAGTTGAGAATCGAGTCAGTAGTTTGATCTCTGAACAATTTTTTTTGGAAGACTTTTGAAGATCAACAACAACAAGAACTTACAGGACTCTCAATCTTGGATTTTGAATTTGAACTATTTCTTGGACTAATAACTGATCCACGAGATGCCTAATAGATCCTTCTCTGATACCATGAACTATTACAGAATTGAGATAACCATATACATGATCAAAAATCATTAGGAAGAAGAGGGAAGAGGAAGAAGAAGGAGAAGAAGGAGGAAGAGAGAAATGTGAGTATGAACATTAGAGAGAAAGAGTTGTATTGTATTGTATTGAGTATCTTGAAGTGAGTTATTACAATACACTATGATGAGTATATATACTAGTATGTTGTAGCTTAGTAGGTTGATTTTTAGAGCTGTTAACAGTGCAGTTAGTTATAACTAACTGCTCCTTCTACTGTTTGTAACTAACAGTTCTTAACTAACTTTTAAACATAACTAACAAACTAATTACAAGCTCTGGCTATTAATCTTCATTAGTTAACATTGTCCCCCATGAGAAGAATGAACATGGAATTGACCAGGCGGGAGTGGTGTGAAAAATGCACTTGGCAATGAAATAATCGGCTTAGGAGGATGAGGAAGACTTATAGTAGCCGGTGGAGGTAATTGACCAATAGGTGGATGGGATGACACTGGAGATGATGCTGGAGATGCAGTCACATGCTCGGATAAAGAGCTACTATGCTGACTAATATAAGTTCCCGTGGAAGAGCCCACACCTAGTGTGGGCATAAAATTGAAGGTAGAGCCAGGCTGCTCCCCATGAGAAGAAGGAACATGGAATTGACCAGGCGGGGGTGGTGTGAAAAATGCACTTGGCAATGAAATAGTCGACTTAGGAGGATGAGAAAGACTTTTAGTAGCCGGTGGAGGATAAAGTGTAGCAGACTTTTCTCCTATCTCGTAGAGGTAGAGAGACTGTTTTTGAAAAAACCTTGGCTCAAATGTATCAGCACAAAGGAGTAATGAAAAAAGAAAATCATGGTGAAGAAAACATAACAACTAATAGAAAAGCAGTGCATAACATATAGGCAAGAACAATAACATCAACAAAATAGTGCAATCACCTAAACATAATAATCAACTAATGGTAACAAATAACATAAGCAAGAAATTACATGAATAATGCTATTTTTATGATAGACACGATGCCCTAGATTACCACCAAGCATAATCTCATCGAAAAGCAAAACAATGCTCAATTACCGACAAGCCTTCTACCCTAATTCAGGACCTCCATACCCTCCTATCTAAGGTCATGTTCTCGGTAAACTGAAGTTGCGCCATGTCCTGTCTAATCACCTTTCAATACTTCATCGGCCTACCTCTACATATACCTCTCATTGTACCCACTATATCCAATCTCTCACACCTTTTCACTGGGGCATCTGCACATCTCTTCTTGACATGTCCAAATCATTTCAGGCTCCCTTTCTTCGTCTTGTCCACCATGGAGGTCACTCTAACCTTGTCCCTGATAATTTTATCACTCCTATTATGGTCATATATTCATCCCATCATCTTTATTTTTCGTAACTCGCATCTTCTGAATATATGAGTTCTTGACTGTCAAATATTCTGCCTCATATAACATAGTCGATCTAACCACCACTCTATATAACTTATCTTCAGGTTTTGATGGTACCTTTATAATTATCACATAAGACTTCAGAGGCAAGCCTCTATTTCATTCACGCCACATCAATATGATGTGTGACATCATCGTTAATCTCCTCATTTCCTTGGATCAAAGACCCAAGATACTTAAAACTTTCTCTCTTAGGGACAACCTGCAAGTCTCACTTCCACGCCTGTTTTATGTATTGCATCACTGAATTTGCACTTCAAATACTCTGTTTTGGTCCTACTCAATCTGAACACTTTACAGTTTGCACTTCAAAGTTTGCCTCCACACCTTTAACCTAGCGTTAACTCCGTCGCGAATCTCATCAATCAATATTATATTATCAGCAAATAACATTCACCATGACACCTCACCTTGAATATGTCGCGTCAATATATTCATAAGGCAAATAAAAATGGGCTATCTGCGGATCCCTGGTGCAAATCTATCTTGACTGGGAAGTGCTTTTAGTCTCATTCATTTGTTCTTATCCGTGTCTTAGCTATATCATACACATCATTATTCATCGCCTTAGTGTAGGCCACTGGTACACCTCTAGCCTCAAGGCAATTTCATAAAAAAATTTCGAGACTTTGTCATAAGCCTTTTCTAGGTCAATGAACACCATATGTAATTTCCTCTTCCTTTTTCTATACTTCTCCCATCAATCTTCCACGAGATGAATGATTTTTGTAATTGATCGCCTCAATGTAAACCAAACTGATTCTCAAAAATTAATGTTTATGCGAGAAAAATTAATAAAGTATCTATTAGCTAATTAAAATTTGCCTAACCAAGCTAAATTAATAGCTTGTTATTCTTTCACTGTTGCAAAAAGATTAAATTGAATATTGATTCAAGATTCGAATTGCAAAAAAATGCTTTTGAGGGAATTTTAAAGATAATTAAAAAAATTAATCACTGAGATACTCAAGTAAGATGAAATCTATCTAAATCCCCATTTTAAAATAATAGAGTTATCAACTACATATATTAAAATTTATATTATATAATTTTGAGTCTGAGATAGTGGCGTTATCTGAAAAGAATAAAAAAGTGTAGATATGACGTGAATACTTTAAATCGTTCAAGGTCGTAGTGTAGACGTGTGATGCAGGAGAAAGAATTAAACTTGTGTGGCAACTTGTAAGCTGCTACACTTGTCCCATACGTGGGAAGAGTTGTAATTATATCCCTCTTATCTAATCTTGTGTTGATTGAAACAGAGCCCTCGATCATCATTTCATCATCTCTTTCGTCCCCCTTTTAGTGCATAAATAAACTCCTCAATACCCTATTTTACTATATATAGATTCAATCGTTGAAGAAATGAACAACGCAATAAGATTAGCAAACAGAGCACAACCAGCACCTTCTGTTTTGTCAAATCCATTGCCATACCATATTGCTCGAAATTCGATTAGATTCCGACAAGTGGTAACCTCGGCTGGACAACCGGACAACAATATGGATCAAACTAAGAAACCCGCTGAAGACAAAGCTGCGTAAGTTTCCTTTGTCTTTTTTACTACTCCCTACTTTCTATTTTACTCCATGGCCCTTTCTCTTTTTAGTATCTCCTTAATTTCAACTTTCTAAAGCATTTTTAAGATCATAAAATTAAAGAATATTTTGATACATTTAATATTATTTTTAATTTAGGATCACAAGATTCAAAAAGCAAGTTAAAATAGGTAAATCAATTTAAAACGGAGGGAGTAAATTTTTTCACTTAACATAGTATGTGAGATTAGCATCCTAAAAGTAATTAGGTGCATAATTGTTGGGAGTCCCACCGAGTTAGGCCAAAGTCTATTTCTTTAACAATAACCTATTATGATGGATTAATTTGTTATAATATTTTTAATTTACTTGAAAGTTATTGGACTGAAATGAGTTGAGGTAAATTGGAAGCCAGGCTAAGAAATGGCTCATAACTTAATCCGTTTAATTTTTATTAAATTTTAAGTAACTTTTTGGTTTTTTCTATTTTTTTTTTTTAGTATCTAATAAAATTAAGGTTTTCTTTGTTATAATTATATATGACATATTAATTAAAAAAAAAAATTAAAAATAATTTGACAAGATTTTTTCGTGGATCAATTTGGATGGTATATTAATCCAATTTTTTGGTGGATTAAAATGGATGAGCTATAAATGGGCTCTCAAATTTTGAGTGTGTTGGGAGGATCTTATGATTGTATGAGTTAATTTTGTCATCATCAAAATGCGTCACGGTGAGTTTTGGTTCTGATTCTAATAAAGCGTCCATTTTGTGTGGAGTAATAATAATATGTAATTATAATTGGATTGAAGGGACACAATGTCGAGCAGCTATGGAGATGCATATGCAACAAGATCAGATGAAGAAGGTTTTGGAGGCATCTATGGTGGAAACAGAGAGGATGAGGAGAACATTAAACAAGGCAAAGCCCCTGGTATATTTTTTACTTAATTAAATAGTAATATGCTTTACTAGATCTCTCAAGTATTCTAATGTCCATACTTGGCTGATTTAATTATTTTATTGTTAAAAATAGAGTATGATACTAAACAAGGAAGTGAAGTCCAAGAGAAGGACAAGGCTCGTAACCAGCGTCAAGCAGCATGAACAACATTCTACTTTTGGTGACTTTATAGAGATGTACTACTTTTTCCTAGTATGTACCAATAAGGTTTAGTATGTAATTACATCAGAAATTGCTGTGTTTTAATCTTGTAATATATTATTATGGAGCATTTAATATTTCATTGATATGGTTTCATTTTTCCTCCCCTTCGATCGTTTGGTAGAGTGTATTAATCAGAATAATGCATGCATTAATCTTGTGTATTACTAGTACCTTGTTTGGTACATTTTTTTAGCTTATGTATAACTAATGCACTTTATTGTATATTGAGGTGTGTATTACTAATACCTCAAAATCTATGGTATTAGTAATGCAATGGATTTTAATGTATGGATTAAAATGATTAAAAACACAATTTTCCCTTAAAACTTGTTTTACATCATTTTCACTATATTTGTGATAGGGTATTTTTTTAAATAAATATTTTTTTTAAAAAAATATGCAATGCATGTTATTTTTAACATACTAAATGAAATATTACATAAGAAAAGTCTCAGCATAACTAATGCAAGTATAATTAATACAACATTACTAATACAATCACTACTAATACATTATATTTCGTACTATTTTTATATACTTTACTAAACGATCCCTAAGGAACTAGAGTTAAAAAGCAGCACTACAAAAAACTAAAGTGCCTGTTTTTATCGTCAAAAATTTTGGGAAGTTTCTCCTCCATTTGGGGCGGGTTTCAGACTCCGGGGCGGAGATTGAATATTAAGACATGACAACGATTTTGAATTAATATATAATAATTATTAAATTTTTTAAATATTAAGACATGGCAATAATTTCAAATTAATATATAATAATTATTAAATTAGTAATAATTATTGATATTTAATATATGTTTTAAAAAAGGAATCACTTAGATATTATTCTCTTATATAATAAGAGTGAGTTGGGCAGCTAAAGAAGGCAGTAATTCGGATGTGTCCCTTTAGCAAGGGTATTTTCCTTTAATTTAATTTCATTTAATTGCTTTGCACAAAAGAAATAGATAGTTGATGCGCTTTAATTATGGATATTTCAGTGATTTTTTCACATCCGATTTTTGAGAGAAAAAAATAAGATGATTTACTACTACATAAATATATAAAATTTATTATAGATCAAAAAAATTTAAGATTATTTACTTAAAACTATTTAAAATTTGTCAATATAAATACTCCTTGTCCTAATTTATATGACTCACTTTTTTTTAGTCAGTCTTAAAAAGTGACACATTTTTAAATTTAATAATAATTTAACTTTTATGTACCTATTTCATCCTTAATGGAATGATTTACAGCCACACAAACATTTATAACTTATTTTGAACCACAAGTTTCAAAAGTTTTCCTTTCTTTCTTAAATTTCGTTTCAAATCAAAACTAACTCATATAAATTGGAACTAAAGGAGTAATATTTATCACGTATTTATTTTACATTTAGCGAGATGATTTAGTATCAGACATAAATATATAATTTATTTTAAATAAAAAAATTAAAATTATTTGATCAATGCTACTTAAAAAATTAAATCATGAACAATTAACAAGTTTGTATTCAGCACGAATTTTTCCTCACTAGTATAAATATAAACAGTATTAGGATTCGTCATATTTTGGAAACATTAATGCTTTTATTATTATGTATACTTTTAAATACTTTATCTTTTACATAGTAAATTAAATAATTATTAAAAATGTTATTATTAAATTTTTGTAATTATATTGACTCTTGCTTAATAATTTTAAAAATTACAAACAAAAAAAGGATCACATTAAATTTTGGATTGAAATTTTGGAAAACCAAAATTAATAAATATAAAAGGCTAAAATATGGATTTGTCATAAAATTAAATAGTAAATATTAATTTTTAATAAGCAACTAAATAGAGAAAAATAGAAATCAGAAAGGAGAAAGAGTGGAAAAGTATTATGTACATATCATCAATTAGTGGGCGAAGGTCTAAATTATAGTCTCTTGGCCAAATTTTTGATATATCTTTTTAAATATCATGTTATTCATATTTTTTGATAATTTTTTTAACGGATATCATGTTACTTATATTTGTATAGGATTTAACATAAATTTTAGATATTTTTATCGTTTAGAATCCGAGGGATCAAGATTCAAGAGAACTTGAAATTACAAAATCGAAAAGAGACATGAAAAATATTTCAGACTTTATGATCTATTACTCATGATATATGTGTCTGATTGCTCAAAGTTGTTGGAATAAATTTAACTTTAATAAGAATTTACTAATTATTTAATTTTAATTTGTTTGTCCTAGTTTAACTAGATACGATATTTTAAAAAATAAAAAAAAATAATTTTATACTTTTAAATTCTGATATATATAATTTATTAAAATATTTTAATTTATAATTTTAAGTATTGAATTTTAAAATTAAAAAATAGATACTTGTTTCTTCAAAAAAGCTAAAAAAAGTAATATAAAGTAGAAGCAGAGGAGCCATCTTAGGTCGAAGACAAAATATTTAAAGCTTTCTTAGTTTTAAAATTTAATTAAAAAATATATATTTATATATATCATTACTAGAAATATATTTCCTTTAAGTAATAATATAACTGTTATATTTTGAATTGATTTATTGTGATTTATGAGGTCTTATAGAACTTCTTTTTTATGGTACTTCATATTTTTTGATTTTGTGTTTGTTCTCAATTTATGTGAATCTTTCTGTTGATGGATAAAAAATAAGTGTCTCAAATTGTAGTAACAATCAAAATAAATATTATATTTAAACTAGAAATATAATACAGTAGGTAACAACCATCCAAAAAAACTGTAAAGCTCCGGTGGCCGAAATTACAATCTAGGTTTCAGTTTGAAACTTTTGGGCCTGAGAAAGAAGATGCGTATAAATTAAAAGCTTGAGAAGTGTTGGAATTTCAATTTCTCAGTCATCAATGGAAGAAGGTAGAGAGGATCAGATGAAGAAGGAGAGTTCTATCCTTAAGAATTGTCAAAGTAACTCACCCCATCCTCAACACACGTGCAACTTTGTTGGACCACATATTGAGTACAATCTTATTGGACCACATATTGGGTCTGTCGCGCCCCATTTTTCTCGCGAAAAGCGGGCCATCGACGTGACAACTCTTTTAGGATGAAAAAGAGTGAAGAGTCGCCACCTAACGAATTTAAGGCGCGTTAGGGCACCGTTCTAACTAATTAAATTAAAATTTTATTTTAAGTCTACGCAACCAGAAATCGGGTAAGGGTTCAAGTTATCTCGAAAGGAAGGTGTTAAGCACCTTTCGAGGTCCACAAATGTAGGTCCCTGCCGAATTCGTTATTTATGTGGGGAATTATGTGATAAACAAAGATCGATATGAATTGATAAAACTACACCGCTATACAAATAAATTCTATTTTTTAAGAAGTCAATAAATTAAACCAGTTTAGTTATTAATGAAAATAGGTGAGCAAGAATTAAGCATGTGGAATATTTAAAAGCTAAATAAACACATAAGAAAATCAGATAAGCGAGAAGATAGAATTCGAAAAAAAACTAATATAGGAAAAGAGATCTAATTAGCAGGTGATTTAATTAATACTACTCCAAACACGTAAGAGTATAAGAATGAACTTAGGTTAATTTTAACCTATTCGGATCAGCGCCCGGCTTATTTATCGAAGACAATTCCGAAGATATTGTCGTATTCTGCTCGGGTCAATTTCCATCATGTCCGTCTATCTACCCGCCTAAGTTGGTTATTAAGATTATTATTAACCTAAAGCGCGTACTAAAGAAATGAAAAAAGTCTAACGTACCTTAGTATGCCTACCCGTCCCGACTTAATATCCAAGAGGCATTGGACTACTATTTGAATATGGGTCTAAACAAATAAAACCTAAGGTTACTAATTAGACTCGAGCTTTAGCGTCAAACAAAACAAGAAAGACTTAAAACATGTAGCACGTAACGGTCTCAAGTAGGCCTCTTATTTAATTAAAAGATAGGTACAAGGTGATAAACATGCTTCAGAAATTAACGCCTTATTAAACTACAAACTGGATTTCTAGTAGCATAGATATGTAGAGAATTTATTAATTGAATCTTATGAGCATGATATCTAAATGAATTAATATGCTGAAGCGAATTTAAATCCTATAGGCATGATGTCTAAATGAAGTAACATGTTGAAAATGATAGTCAGATAATTGAATATGCTGAAAAGGGGTTTTAACATGCTGAAATTGAATTTAACATGATGAAACGATTTTAACATGCTGAAACAGTTTCAACGTACTGAATCCTATAGGCATGATGTCTAAATGAAGTAACATGTTGAAAATGATAGTCAGATAATTGAATATGCTGAAAAGGGGTTTTAACATGCTGAAATTGATTTTTAAACTAGACATGATTCTGATTTTGTTTAAAAGATGAAACTGATTTTAAACATGGTAACTAGCTCTGTTATTTATATGTTGAAACTGATTTTTACAACTTAAAATATGGTAGCTAACTATCATAAATGCTGAAACATATTTAACTTATAAACATGACAGCTAATCAGAACTGAAAACTGGTTTCAAGCCATAGAGCATGCTAATTAATTTTAAAGCTGAAACGAACTTACCTATAGGCTTGTTTTCTAGGCGTTTTCTAACAACTAAGGCAAGTAGCACGTAGTTTGCCCTCCCCCCATAGCAGTCCCCTAAAGTATTTCATTTATTATCGAAGTTTATACAATAATTATTACAGACTAAATGAATGAATATAAAGCATAACATAATTAATAAAGTCTAAGTTCTAAATCTCCCAGTCCCGGGAACTCTCCATTGTGCAAACCCATCTTCTAATAGAGTACCTGTCGAACATGTCAATGTAGGATTTGGAGGACCTTATTACAGCCCATAAGACCGCCCCTTGACATGTCAGAGTTCCTGAGGATCTCGAGGATCCTAGGCAGTGCTTATGTCAAGAGATGGGATGCTCTAAGGCCTCCATACCTCACAAAATTCCACATAGCAAACCAAAGTAGAGCCAAATTTAATTCTATAAGCCAACAAAACTGCCAACATAAGACAACTAACTGGCTTGTGCTAACAGAAGTTTAATCCAAAAGAAATCAAACCAAACAGAAATATAAGTTCTAAGTTTACGTCCTATAAACATGCTTTTATAAACAACTCTCAAAATAATCATGGATAAATACAGATGATTACACATTCTAAACTAAAGGTAAACATGCATATGATTTGCAATATACAGAGGTAGAACACTAACCAGTTATCCACAAGTAACAAGAAAATATTCAAAGTCTTTGTACTTAGCACTCAATACCACTTTAGCAGCCAAGAAGAGAAGTTAAAAAATGAGAGTGGTAGTGTCTCAGAGTCTGAGTATGTCAATTCTGGATCCTTAATAGAGAGGAGAAGAGTTACTTATATATTAGAGGAGTATATCAGTTAAGGGATGTGGAGTGCTCAATCATAGGAATCAATTCAGTGCCAAATCATATCAAGGCTACCAAAAATAAGCAAGTAAGAAGCTGTAACAAGATTAAATAAATTTCATTAAGTAAGGAAATATTCAATAAAGAAAAGAAAAATCATAGGAAGGCTATTACAGATCAATTTTAGGAAGGCAATCATGGAGATCTTTCCTTAAAAAGAGAGAAGCAAAAATAAGCAAGGAGCATAACAGATTGATATTTACCCAAATTAGTCAAGTGAGAATCTGTCTAGGTTAAGAGGAATCAGTTAATATGCCAAGTTTTCCTTTTATGAATAGGCAAATCAATTAGCATAACTCAATCAAAATTTACCAAAAATACTCAAGAGCACAAAGAGTTGAATACATGTTCATAGTAACGGAGCTTGCAACTGTCACGAGTTACCATACAAGTCTATTACAAACAAAAGGGGTCTGATTTTACTTGCTAAGCATAAATAGACCAGTAGCAAAATTATCAACACCTCAAAATTAATTATGAATCCGTTAAGGGTAAATCGAGTCAACACTTTACCATGATTAAACAGGTAACCAAGCTGTCAATACCAAAATCCTTTCTCAAAAATCAAGTAATCGAATCAATTAGGAACAAACATGTCATGTTACCATGATTAAACAAATGAGAATCAACATATCTCAATCAATAAAAATGGGCAAATATTAAGATTGTCCTAATAGAGGAGATCAATTAGTACCCAGAGTCAATCATAGCTTACCAGAAATACTCAAGTACTAAAGCTATTCCATTTCTCACAAGGAAATGAGATCATTTAGAGCAATTACTCATCAATGTCCTTGAAAATAAACAAGTATCAAGCTGTTACAATTCAAATAAGGCAACAAAGTTCAATTAAAGATATGTGGCATGCTGAAAATAATCAATATAGATCAAAATTTATTAAAACAAACTGCACCCAAGGCTGTCCAGATTCGATTTCCGAAAAAAAGAGAGAAAAGCAATCAAATTGAAGTCACCAAGTTTGCAGGGATAGACAAATATCAAGGCCATCTTAGTTATACAAGGAAAGAAAAATACAAAATCCATCTTAGGCTGGTTAATTGCGACCCAAAATAATCGACTAATGAGCATAGAGTACTCCTAATCACAGAACCAATCAAGTCATAGAATTATAGCAATTATTCTACTCTCATGCTCATAACCAAGTCATATAAGACTTTCACAAACTGTATTCCAATATTGGGGTAATACGAGGATAAGGAGCAAAAGCAAAGTGACCTCCAACTTAGACCATAAAACAACAATCAGTAACATACTCACAAAACAGCTTCATTAACAGAGAATTCAAATTTTTAGGCTAGAGGAAGGTTCATGAGAAACTTGGGTTTTTCACATATGATAGCTCAACGGTATAATCAACATGAAATCACAGAATTTAAGCACCAATTCATCAGACAAACTTTAATAACTTCACACTTAAAATCAGATAACATCAAGCAAGAAAGACAGAATAAGATTCAACCATGAGAACGATCAGACCCGGAATGGATTCGTAATATCAAACTTTAGCAAAAGTCAAAGAGGCTCTAGTTTCGATGGCTTCTCGCGTAGATATCAAGATCAACGACGAGCTTTGCACAACAGTCCATCCATCCGTTTCCTCTATCGTTTGTCGGAGATGACAAAATCTTCAATTTTTAGGTTTTCGTTATGAGATTTTGCCAAAGCCATGGCGGTAGTATGACAACACAGTTCATCGCCGGAGAAAGGCGACGGCGACATAGGAGTTTTGGACGGAGGGGATTTGTCGGTGTTTTTTTTTCCGATGGAGATATGGTGGCGGTTGGGTTTCACCGGGTGGAGGAAGAGAGAGAGGGGAGAACACTGGGGTGGGAGTTTTGCCGGACCACCGCGGCTAGCATCTTGCCAGCGGCGGAGGTGGTGGCGTTTGCTTGGTGGAGGATGGTGGCTGATTGTGGGGTTATATGGGTGGTTCCGCCGGTCAGTATTTGTGGCGGTGACGGGCGGAGAAGTGGAGTGGCGGCAGTGGTTGGAGGAGATGAAGAGAGGAGAGAGAGAGATGAGGGGTGGAGGCGGCTGGTGGGGGGTGAAGGAGAATGGGGTTAGGGTTGGGAGGTGTTTTGTTTAAAAAGGAAAGAAGAAAAGGGGTTTGATCTTGGCCGTTGATCGTATTAGATCAACGGCTGAGATTGAATTAGACTTGGGATTTAAAATTGAGCCAAATTAGCTCAATTTAGGCTAAAATTGAAATAAACTGGGTAGGAAGGGACTAGGATTTAAATAATTTGAGATTAGAAATTGAATTCGGATGGCTATTTAATAAATAAACTACTACGTATATAAAATTTAGTAGATAAAGTAATAGTTAACGATAATTATCAAAAGATAAATTATTTTAAAAAAGAATAAATTACGTATATATATTGTACGTAAAATAAATGACATGTAATATCATATGAAATTTATTGAAAAATAGTAATAATATGAAATAAATTATATATTTAAAAATTGTATACAAATTTAAAAGTATCACGATGACGATAAAAACGTGATTTACTTAGTAAATAAAAGCAATACGCGAGAAAAATTAAGCTTAAAAATAACAATAATTAGTATAATAACAGCCCGAGAGAGGTATAGAGAGGTCAAAATTGGGTGTCAACAGCTGCCCCTTTCTTGCTTGGGAATGAAGGATGAATTGGCGGGCAAGGAATGTTGACTAGTAGCCAATTTTGTCTGACCTGACGATTAATTCTCCTGAATTCGAAAAACAAAAGGGGATTGCAAAAGTGTTGCGGTCGAGACTTTGGTTTTCAAGTCGCCTAAATATCCCTGGTCTTACGGGAATCAGGCCTTGTGTAGTTCTAGATTCAGAAATGAACAAGGTTTCTAAAGAAAAAATGCACACGAAAATCTGAACGAAGATGTAGTTGGCACGAGTCGATGAGATTTAAATGATTAGCTGAGAATAGGACACGAGCAACGGTCCAGTGTTGGTGATATACGGATAAGAAAGGTTGTGTTTTGGAAGCGAAGACGATGGTTAATCTCGTTTCTTGGCTTGCTCAGTTCTTAATGCCTGCAATTTCTGTTATAACTAGATAAAGATTAACATTTAAATAAGAATAAAGTAAAACATGATGCAGGTTCCTTTTAAGACTATGGAATGTTGCTTAAGACGATAAAAATGTTGTCTTAAGCGATGATATCTCAGGATCATGATACGTAAAATTAATCCTCAGACCATGAAATGATGTCTGCGGGCCATGAAAATGATGCCTTTAGACGATGACGCCTTTGGAGTATGACAAGCAGAAAGTAAATCCCTAGGCCATGAAATGATGTCCGCAGGCCATGGAAATGATGCCTTTAGACTATGACGCCTTCGGAGCATGGTAAGCAGGAATTAAAGGAAGCATATCTGTTTTGAGTGGCATATCATGACGTTTGGTAGCTTCTGAATAATTTGTTCCATGGTAGCTTGTTGTGATTCGATACGGTCTCGGGCTCAATGCAATCTCTGGCACAATGCAATTCTCGGGCACAATGCAATTCTCGGGCACAATGCAATTCTCGGGCCAAATGCAATCTTGGGCTCAATCAAAATTCTCGGGCTTGATGTAATTTTCGGGCAAAATGCGATCTCGATCTCAAATGCATTTCTCGGGCGCAGTGCAATTCTCGGGCTCAATGCAATTCGTAATTTTCGAGCACAATGCAATCTCGGACATAATGCAATCTCGGGCCAAATGCAATCTCAGACATAATGCATTTTTCGGGTAAATATAATTCTCGAGCCAAATGTAATTCTCAGGCTTGACGCAAGCTCGGGCCAAATGCAATTCTCGGGCCAAATATAATTCTCGGGCCAAATGCAGTCTCGGGGCAAATATAATTCTCGGGCAAAATATAATTCTCGGGCCAAATATAATTCTCGGGCCAAATGCAGTCTCGGAGCAAATATAATTCTCGGGCAAAATATAATTCTCAGGCCAAATATCATTCTCAGGCCAAACTGCAATTCTCGGGCCAAATGCAGTCTCGGGCCAAATATAATTCTCGGGCCAAATGCAATCTCGGGCATAATGCAATCTCGGGCCAAATGCAATTCTCGGGACAAATGCAATTCTCGGGCTCAAATGCAATCTCGGGCCAAATGCAGTCTCGGGCCAAATATAATTCTCGGGCCAAATGCAATCTCGGGCCAAATATAATTCTTGGGCCAAATGCAATCTCGAGCCAAAGTCATCTCGGGCCAAATACAATTCTCAGGCCAAATGCAATTCTCGGGCCAAATGCAGTCTCGGGCCAAATGCAATCTCGAGCCAAAGTCATCTCGGGCATAATGCAATCTCGGGCCAAATGCAATTCTCGGGCCAAATGCAATTCTTCTTTGAGGAGATAGAGTAGCTTAGCTTTCTTGCCATATTTTGATGACGGTGTTTGTCTTGATGCCTCTGAGACAATTCTCGGATTTGTACCTTCTAGTTCTGCGTTCAAAGAAAAATTGTTAATTTGTAAAAAGGGGAGGTTGATTTGTGCATATGCTCTTGGGTGCATCTGTCCTCCTTGTTATGTGTCTGTGGCTGTCACACTCTCTTCGGGCACTCGCTCGAGCAAATAAATAAATAAGCTTTGAAATCGTATTTTGAAATAACTTGCTTTGAAAAGGGAAGGGAAATGTTAAAAATAATAATATTGTTGAATCATAAACCGTGACATGTTTTGAGACATCACAACATCTGATCATCTTTGCATTTGGAGTGCAGCTCCGATGAAATTTTTTAGGGCCCTCAAAAATTTCTGCCCCAGTGTAGAACTTGTCTTTCGGCTAAGAAATTTTGTAGAATGAGCGATCGCTTGTTCTGAATATTGAGGGCCTCAAGATTCTCCCCCAATCTTATGATTCATGGTAATGCTTTTCAGATGGAATTTTTGAGATACTCTCAAAAATTCTGCCCCAGTTATAATGCTTGACAAAGGAAAATGAGAGGTTTTATTATGATAAGACCGAACTCCATAGGAGCGCCTACGTATCCCTCTTAAATGGGAATCAGGTCAAACGTAGTTCTAATTACAAGGTAAGGAAGCATAACAGAAATAACTTTCTCTTAACTTCTCAGATGAAGTATCTTTTGACAGCGTCGGAATTGATAGGCTTGGGCCACACTTCACCATCCATTTCCGCTAGTATGAGTGCTCCTCCTGTCAGAACCCGATGGACCATGTAAGGACCTTGCCAATTTGGTGCAAATTTTCTTTTTGCCTCGTCTTGATTTGGAAAGATCCGTTTTAGGACAAGTTGCCCCGGTGTAAAATGCCTTGGTCTGACCTCTTGTTGAAAGCTTTGGCCATTCTATTCTGATAGAGTTGACCGTGACAAATTGCATTTATTCTCCTCCCATCAATGAGTGCCAGTTGTTCCATTCTACCTCGCACCCATTCAGCATCTCTTAGTTCTGCTTCCTGAATGATCCTTAGAGAAGGTATCTCCACTTCAGCAGGTATCACAACTTCAGTACCATAAACCAGAAGATAGGGAGTGGCCCCTGTAGAAGTCCTCAGCGTAGTACGATATCCCAACAATGCGAAGGGTAGCTTCTCGTGCCAGTGTCTGTAATTCTCAATCATCTTACGCAGTATCCTCTTGATGTTTTTGTTTGCAGCCTCAACTGCTCCATTCATCTGTGGCCTATAGGCTGTAGAGTTTCGATGGTTGATCTTGAACTGCTCACACATTGCTTTCATCAGATCACTATTGAGATTGGTGCCATTATCTGTAACAATTGACTCAGGAACTCCAAATCGACAGATAATATGATCTCGGACAAAATCCGCTACAACCTTCTTTGTGACAGACTTATGTGAGGTAGCCTCGACCAATTTGGTGAAATAATCAATAGCAACAAGAATGAACCTATGTCCGTTGGATGCGGCAGGTTTGATAGGACCAATAACGTCCATACCCCAAGCTGCAAATGCCCAAGGAGAGCTGGTGACATGGAGTTCATTGGGAGGAACTCGAATCATGTCGGCATGCGTTTGGCATTTATGACACTTTTGCACATAACGAATGCAATCCGTCTCCATAGTCAACCAAAAGTACCCGAATCTCAGTATCTTCTTGGCCAAGGTAAATCCGTTCATGTGAGGGCCACAAGTTCCACCGTGGACTTCTTCAATCAAACTAGAAGCTTCTCTAGCGTCAACACACCTCACCAGTCCTAAATCAGGAGTCCTCTTGTACAGGATTTCTCCGCTTAAGAAGAATTGGTTAGCTAACCTCCGAATAGTGCGCTTTTGAATTCTTGTGGCATTCCCCGTATAATCTCCATTTTTAAGTATCCCTGGATATCAACATACCATGGCTTCCCATCTAACTCCTCTTCGACATGGAAACAATATGCAGGCTGCTCGTGAGTATGAATAGGGATGGGATCAATATAATTCTTGTCCGGATGCTGTATCGTAGAAGACAAAGTGGCCAAAGCATCAGCGAATTCATTCTGGATTCACGAAACATGTTTGAATTCTATCTTGACAAACCTCTTGCGCAATTTTTGTATGCAATCTATGTATGGCAGGAGTTTCCTGTTCTTGGTAGCCCATTCTCCTTGTACTTGATGAATCAACAGGTCTGAGTCCCTAATTACCAATACTTCTTGGAAATTCAGGTCAATGGCTAGCCGAAGCCCCAAAATGCAAGCTTCGTATTCAGCCATATTGTTGGTGCAAGGAAACCTAAGTTTGGCTGATACCGGATAATGATGGCCAGTTTCTGAGATCAAAACAGCTCCAATACCTACCCCTTTGAAGTTCGCAGCTCCATCAAAGAATATCCTCCAACCATTGTATATTTTGGATATGTCCTCTCCCATAAATGCCACTTTCTCATCAGGAAAATAAGTTTTCAAAGGTTCGTATCCATCATCTACGGGGTTTTTGGTCAGGTGATCTGCCAACGCTTGTGCTTTCATGGCTCTCTGAGTGACATAAACTATGTCAAACTCACTCAACAAAATCTGCCATTTAGCCAGCTTCCCGGTAGGCATAGGCTTCTGGAAGATGTACTTTAGTGGATCCATTCTCGAGATCAAGTAAGTAGTGTATGCTGAGAGGTAATGTCTCAAGTTCTGGGCTGCCCAAGTTAATGCACAACACGTGCGTTCCAGCAAAGAGTAACGAGCCTCATATGATGTGAACTTCTTACTCATGTAATAGATTGCCTGCTCCTTCCTCCCTGTTTCATCATGCTGTCCCAGAATACTACCGAAAGCATTATCTATCACAGATAAATACAACAGTAGTGGCCTACCTGGCTCAGGAGGGACCAATATAGGAGGATTAGATAGGTAATCCTTGATTTTGTCAAACGCTTACTGACACTCTGACGTCCATTTTGTGGCAGCATCCTTTTTCAATAACTTGAAAATCGGCTCACAGATGACAGTGGATTGGGCTATGAAGCGACTGATGTAGTTGAGGCGGCCCAAGAAATTCATTACCTCTTTCTTATTTTTTGGTGGCGGAAGCTCTTTGATGGCTTTGATTTTGGTCGGGTCCAACTCTATTCCGCGACGACTGACGATAAAACCCAATAATTTTCCCGCAGGGACTCTAAAGGCACACTTTGCCGGGTTCAGCTTCAGATTGTACTTCCGAAGCCTATTAAAGAACCTCTCGAGATCGTCCAAATGACTCGAACCCTTCTTAGATTTGATGATAACATCATCCACATAAACTTCAATTTCCTTGTGGATCATGTCATGAAAAATGGTAGTCATGACCCTCATGTATGTAGCTCCAGCATTTTTCAACCCGAAAGGCATAAACTTGTAACAATAAACCCCCCAGGGTGTAATGAAAGTGGTTTTCTCAGCATCCTCTTCATGCATCTTAATCTGATGATAACCGGCAAAGCAATCCATGAATGATTGCGTTTCATGCTTGGCACAGTTATCGATCAAGATGTGTATATTAGGGAGTGGAAAATTATCCTTAGGGCTGGCTCTGTTAAGATCCCTGTAGTCAACGCAGACTCTGACCTTACCATCCTTCTTGGGAATAGGTACGATATTAGCTAGCCAAGTCGGATATTCAGTTACTCGAATGATTCCAGCCTCAACTTGCTTTGCCACCTCTTCTTTAATCTTCAAGCTCAGATCAGGTTTATACTTTCTGAGTTTCTGTTTGACTGGAGGACATGAGGGA